>JALIZH010012181.1:0-185000 GCA_030522465.1 Rhipicephalus appendiculatus
GTAATAACGTTTCCCCTATATTGTGCTTAGTCGTTTGTATGCGTGCTCATTACTGTCCTTGTTGTATAGACACCATGTCCAATTGTTTGTTACGTACTATGTCGGAATAAACTTTTTCTAAACACACGTTGAACATACCTAGCAGATTACTGCCGTCCTATGGTAGGGGTGCGTGTAGCACCTTAAATTGATAATAGAGAGTGGGAAAATTGGGGCGCCTAGATATTTGCGAGCGGCCACGGCGCATGTGCAGAACCGCACAACCCAAGCCACTTTAATAATCTTGCGCTCGCGTTGTCCCTAGACACAAAAATCGAAAACTAGCTTGAGCCCCCCAAGGCGTCGCCAGCGAGACGACGCAGACGCATCGCGGGCGGAGTATGGCCCACGTCTCGCATAATTTTGATTTCGCTGCTTGTGGCGCCTCGTGCGTTTGAGCCAGCGCGGCCTGCGTTTTATGGGCGAAGCTCCTCAGGGTGTGGGTCGTTCCCTCCTCTGTAGTAGTAGTAGTAGTAGTAGTATATGTATGTAGCCACCTCTAGTTTATGAATTGCTCAATAGATGGCGTTGTGTGTATATGTCCTTGGAAATAATATCACTAGATGGCGTTAGTGGTTTTTCGTATACGTTGATGATTAAAGATGATAGATGGCGCTGTTATAATAAGAAAAGGGGCTCGCTCTTGGCGCGCTTTCTCTTTCGCTTGGAGTCGCGAAACCAGGACAGCCGGTATCTGCGGAGCATGCGGCGGCTCCGGTACTCACGGCGGCACAACCCATAGCCAAGGACGCGTGGCTTTCACAACTCGCAGCAGCGTTCTGTGGCGGTGCATGCGGAGGCGAGGCGTTGCGTCGAGCACTGGTGTGTACTTCGGCGTCTGAGTATTTGGCATCGTCTTCCTCTGTCGCGGGACGCGAACTGGCGTTGTCGCTGAGGCTGGGAGCGCCCGGAACACAAGTCCGGCGACGCTCGTGCCCAGCTCACGATCGAACACCCAGGATCATGCAAAGACGTGACACGTGTTGTCACGTCTTTGCATGATCGAGTGGGCAATTTACGGGGGATTCACGGTTACCCGAATGATCCCTCCGAGCTTCGCCCACTCACCATCATTCACTTCGTGGATATGCTGTGATTTTTCTCGATTCCCAAACTGTGCTGTTCCTCCCAACGCAACTGCAGCCTGCCCAACGCAGCTTGAGACCCACTGGCTCGGGTCCCCAATTCTCAAACACTCTAATAATTTGTTCTAAACGCAAGTACTTTTCGTTAGGCAAAGCTTACCGCTCTTCCAAAGAAGAGTTCACCATGTGTGTGTAAAGTGCTCCTTCATTTAATATTTCAATTTACGTACAGATATCACCTAGAACATAGTTCTCCAAATCGTCTATATTTTAAAGTGGTTAAGTGTTTCTACGCCGACTTAAACGAAACATTTGGTCTGTCAGTCCAACCCGCTGTAACGTAAGACGATCAGCGCCGCAAGGACATCAATGAATGGAACTAAACATGTTATCTTGGCGCGGCGGAGTTTGAACACGTGCCGGCATTCGCTTTGTGTCTTAGCTAAGCTGTTCGGCTGCACGCTCAGAATGGCTGAACATAAATATATCTGACCAATATGGATGCGTTATACCAGCGCTGCGAGACCAATGCAAACGAAAAAAAGTTTCTTTGAAGGCTTCGTTAAACTGAAGGCTTCGGAGAAAAAAAAGCTCCATGGCCGGACGAAAGGGGAAGCTGACATGAAAGATCGTAGGCATTTGGAAAATTCCTACCTGAGCAAAATTTTGATGCCGAGCACCCGTTTCGGTGGTCGCGTGTTGCGCTGACCACGGGGACGTTCCAGACGATGACAAACGCAAGAAGGAGGACGAAAGACGCCATGTCGATGCCTCTCGGAAACAACGTTCTCGGGAAGGATGCAACGCAGAATGAAATTCAACGCTTAATAATAATAATATCTGGGGTTTAACGTCCCAAAACCACGATATGATTATGAGAGAAGCCGTAGTGGAGGGCTCCGGAAATTTTGACCACCTGGGGTTCTTTAACGTGCACCTAAATCTAAGTACAAGGGTAGCATTTTCGCCTCCATCGAAAATGCAGCCGCCGCGGCCGGGATTCGATCCCGCGACCTTCGGGTCAGCAGTCGAGCGCCATAACCACTAGACCACCGTGGCGGGGGCAAATTCAACGCTTACGCACCACTTAGAAAACTCCCCCCGATAATTCTGCGTAGACTGTTTTAAGTGTAGAACGAAGTCACTGGAGCCTGACAGATCGCATACGTGTGTGCTGTTTGCGGATTTTCTTGTTGAAGAATAATAATGAGATAATTATCTCTGCCCCATCTGGTAAAGTTAGTATCCCATCAATTTGCTTGTTTAGGGCTGGCGAGGGTTAAGTCCGGCGCGGTGTCGATCTGCTTCGCATAGAGCCCAGCCATGCTAGGAACTCTGACTGCGCGTTGCAAATATGAAGCGGTACCGACTAACTGATCAGCCAGGAGGCACCCTGTAGAATAGGCAGTGACATATATTCAGAGATCGCCTTTAGCATGAAAGCATGATGCTAAGATGACCTGAGAACCCTTGGCTTCGTGAAGCAGTTGCTGCATCTGTACTTGTTCGTCCGGTGAAGTGCAGCCGCGATGGTGGCGGTAGAAGACCGAGGTTACCACCAACGAGGGCTGACTGCCGTTGCGCGAAGAGCTAGAGCGACTGCACGAGCAACTTGTGCCTATTTCTTGCTTTTGTGGTTGCTAGGAGGCGTGGGTATTGCAATGCATGACAGAAGGGCAATGACTTTGTACTCCTTGCAAGCATGAGTCGCAGTTCGGTAGGCAAACGTCTTAATTGCATAGCGAAACTAGGCCCCTTGTCTACTGTATCAGAATGTTGAGAGGTTTATATTGGTCTGCTTTATACCTTCAATGCCTAGATATTCTGTTAAATGATCCTGCAGTTCCATTCGATGCATATATTAAAAAAAAAATTTGCATGGTTATTCCCGGCTGTGGTTACGGGTGAAATGATGTTTCCCCTTGCCTTCGTACGCGGTTGCTTTAAGCTACACGATTTCCTCTTCATTTATGTCTTTGTTTTGCATGATTACTTCTTCCTGTTCGTTATGGCTCGCTGAATTGCTTCCTGTGCGTAATTTCCTTAACAATGATAATAATAATAATATCTGGGGTTTTACGTCCCAAAACCAGGATACCTTTATGAGAGACGCCGTAGTGGCGGGCTCTGGAAACTTCGACCATCTGGTGTTCTTTAACGTACACTACCATTTGACGTGCACTACCTTTAACCTGCATTGCACGGGCGTCTACCATTTCGCCTCCATCGAAATGCGACCGCCGCGGCCGGGATCGAACCCGCGACCCTTGGGTCAGCAGCCGAGCAACGTAGCCACTGTTCCACCGGGGCGGACCTCCATGCGGAAGTTCCCTTTCTGGATAGCTGCACGGTGGCGTCTAGCGCCCGGTCTGTTGTAGAGGGTGATTCTCGTTGGAAGATCGGAGGGGTCTTCTGGCGCTCACCCTTTTCGATACGCGGTTGCGTCGCTGTGTTAGGCTTCAAGGCGCTCTCTGTTGTCGTTATACCTTATAGAACATTTCTTGGGCAGTGATGATCCATCCGATTTTGGGGCTTTCCATGTGGCGTTGAGTTGATCACCGTTTGCCTGTGTTGGTGTCTTGACAAAACCAACCACGTTGGTGTCTTGATAAAATACAACATTTTATCAAGCCACCAACATGGTTTTCGCCGCGAACTTTCTACTACAGCTGTCATCTCAGTGTCAGAAATCCTTAACAGTGCACTGAAGAATGGTGATATTTGCTGACATAAAAAAAAAAAGCATCCGATTCCGTTGACCAAGACATTCTCTTGCGCAAGCGTAAGCGTTATGGATACTGTGGCATAACAATTATGTTCTTAAGCAGGTAATTCGTACACGAAAATAGCACAAACGAAATCAGACATTAAATGCGTAACAGCTGGAGTCACGCAGGGCTTCGTACTTCGACCTCTCTTTTTTTTTGTTGTTTATCAATGACTATCCTTCGTATCTTGCGCATTCAAAGGCTGTACCGTCTACGAAGTTAATAATAATAATATCTGGGGTTTAACGTCCCAAAACCACCATATGATTATGAGAGACGCCGTAGTGGAGGGCTCCGGAAATTTCGACCATCTGGTGTTCTTTAACGTGCACTGACATCGCACAGTACGGGCCTCTGCCATTTCGCCTCCATCGAAATGCGACCGCCGCGGCCGGGATCGAACCCGCGACCTTCCGGGTCAGCAGCCGGGCACCCTAACCGCTATACCACCGCGGCGGACCGTCTACGAAGTTGGTACTGCCCTTTTGATAACACACTGTTCCATTGAAACAGCAGATCTCCTTTCACCTGAAGACCCGAACAATACAATCAAATGGTTTGCCAGCAATAAACTCAGCCTAAATGCAAATAAAAGCCTTCTACACCGTCACGACCACGTGACGGTGCAGAGACTCTAGTAGAACTTGGAAATACGTAACTTTTCATTTGGCCCGCTTTTGTGGCCGGGAAACAAAGTTAAATTGCAAGCGCGCAATGCACGCCGTACGTACACTGATAGCGGCGAACAGAGCGTCAGCCGTCGATAAAAATGAGAAGCGGTCAAGCGCGTCGGCTTTTATATACATGTATCATCGAAGGTTCCAGCGTTATCGCTAGCGGCCGAGCAAGTTACAGAATTTACTCTAATGTTCGCGTTGTGCACGTAATATCATCGGAATGTTCTAAGATTATCTAGATAGCTCGCAGTCAATCGGGTGCGCTTTGCGCAAGGTATAATAATATCTGGGGTTTTACGTCCAAAAACAACGATACGATTATGAGAGACGCCGTAGTGGAGCGCTCCGGAAATTTCGACCATCTGGTGTTCTTGAACATGCACTGACATCGCACAGTACACGGGCCTCTACCATTTCGCCTCCATAGAAATACGACCGCTGCGGCCGGTATGCGCCAGGTAGCAGTTACATTTTAATGGGGCGGTAACGGGAAAATAAAAAGAAAGGAGAACGTGTGGCAATATCATCTTCGCCTCAAACCGCAGACTCAACTCGAATAACCGCGATATCCGCCTTAAGGGAGTGACCATAGAACGCTCAACACATATATATTTAGGAGCGATACTGGACTTGGACTTTCATTGGTTATTCCACATTGACAATCTATGCAAAAAGTTAACCGGTTGCGTAGCATTGCTTAGGACACGATCTCATTTTAGTAAGGAAATACTGCGTTCAACATGTTTCAGCATATCTCATTGCTATATGACCTATTGCGTAGCATCATGGAGTCATATTTACACGCCGCACTACACAATTATTAGTATTTTACAGAAGAGGGCGATGAGAATTATGACTTTGTCACCTGCAACCTCCCCACATCTGCTGAGAAGCCAGACATCCCAGATTTGTAGTTCAACAGCTTTTTTCGACCATTAATACTCCTGTAATTGTAACAAATAATATGATCAATACGTTGTAGCTTCATTATTCTAATTATGAACTGATATTTCCTCTTTCCGCGTATTCTATCACTCTTATACAACACACTTCTTAGACAACACCATTTGTGGACATGCTCCACTTTAGAGGGTACACATGATCATCATGATATTGCCCTTTGACCCTCATCATCACCGCCACTTGCGGAGCGAGCAAGGCAAGGCGGGCGCAGGCGGTGGTGACGGGTCCTGCCGACCGACCGTGCCTCTCGCGACGTCTCCTAGGAAGTGGCGTGGCCCGCATCCGCTCGACAGAGCCGTTGGCCAGCGACTTGACGAGCCGGGACATGGCGCATTTCCGGGAAACGCACGAGTACCGCAGGTAAGGTGGCTCCGCCTTGCTCCACGATAGCCGTAGTACGGCGCACGTTCAGTGCAGGGTTGCCGTTGGGTGGACATGAAAAGGCGCCAGAACTCACGCCAAAAGTAGCCAAAGTAGCCATGTCATTTGATATTATCGCCGGATTTCAAGCCAAACAGAACAGAAGCGGTATTATCAACAGAGTCTTTACTGTTAACGAATTAATAAAACCATTTTGAACAAGTAAAACCACAAGCTTGAAAAAAGCCATGGCGCCAACTGGAAATTTTCGTCTCCAGCGGGGACCAAAAGTGGCCAATTTGGCGCAAAGTAGCCACCAATGGCAACCCTGGTTCAGTGTTCAGCGCATAAATTTGGGCTAGTAGCAGGTAACCGAACTGACACATTTTAAAGGGCTCCTAAAAAAACGTTTGAAAATGGAAAGAGCGAGTGCTATATTCTCTCCTGGCGTTTCCCATTTTTGCCGCGCACTTTGTGACGCTAGCACGGTGATAGTGTTCAGCTCTTGGTTGGTCCGTGCTTGAGGGTTATCAGTTTGGAATGGTGTCCGATCTGGCACGCTTCGCCGTGCAGTCGTGCGCCCGTCCTGTTTTGTTTCGCTCGGCTCTCGTGCGCTGTCAACTGATTTCACTTCGTTCAGAGCTTTTTAGACGGCTCAACCGTAGATAACAGCATGTAGTTGAAAAACGTCGCATCCCTTCCTACGAATGATGGTGCTCATCTACCAAGTCATTGCAGTCAGTGCGGGTGCAATCCTATGCTTGACAACACGCGAATCTTAGGTCGGGGAAAGACAAAATCCCAAAGGGAAATTTTGGAAGCATTCTGCATTAAGAAAGAGAAACAATTGCGTCAGTGCACCTGTCTGCTAAGGAGATTACCTTTCTAGACGCCGTGATAACTCGTGAAGTTTTTGTATTATATGACGCATGGCTGCTTCACGCATGAGCAAAGTAGTTGCCGGCGGGTAGAAGTTTGCGTTTCAGGTATGCTTTGATCAGTTGTAAGTTCCAGCCTGTCCCGTCGTGTCTTTTTTCTGTATTTCGTGTTTGCCGCTGGTTTTTACCCAATCCGACATGTACCAACTAGCCCAATCCACCGCCTTGATACCTCTTGTGTGTCGGTATTGAGCGAGAGAAGCCGCCAAGAAAACTTCTGAAATATTCACAGTCCACGCATGTGAATTTGGAAAGCGAAATGCTTAGATGCTTGATGAAATCTGTAAGGAGTGTCGGCGTCAGCAGGAATGTTACAAAATGTCACGTGCTCCCAGATGAATCTATCGCGGCTCATATTTGACGTAATCATCATTCAACAGCTCGCCAAGATTTGTGACGTCATTATGACGCCACACGATGATGTGATTCGTCCCATGCTCCAATGTGACTTGATTTCGCAAGAAGTGTAACACCATGGGAAGTGCGGAAAGCCTTGGGGAGGATGCTGGGTGATGAGAATAACTAATACAATCGACTCAGAAGAAGAACAAGATGTCCCTGAGCCTTCGAGTCGGTTTGGGCGGATGCACCAGGGACCGTGTGGCTTCATTGCCCATGAGCAGCGATTAACATGTTCCAGTAGGAAACACCGCTCCATCAATGCGTGCTTTGCGCCTCCCCAGTTTTCTCTCCTGCGCAACGCTGCGATGAGCGCTAGCGTCAACGCCGCCGCCAGTGTAAGCGTTAGCGCCCGCTGTTTCACATCTACACATGGTTCCCTTTAGCGGGAGATGGTGTAATATTTTTATTTAGGCGAAACGCTTAGGTGTCTCATCAAACGTACTAATTGACCTGCGTCCGGCGTCGGTGGCGTCAACGCTAGTGATGCAAAAAAAACCATCACGCGATGATGCCACCATGTGAGATCATTATGCCGCCACAGATCGCTATAATTTGTGACGTCATCATCATGTCAACGTGACGTAATTCGGCGTGACGTCACATGGTGAAGTTCTCACATGAAATCAGTGCTTGGTGAAACGTGGGCCAATCCCGGAGGCGATGAAAAACAGGGTGACATGCAGGAAGCTTACAATGTCTGCAATCCTGGAGACATCGCAAAACCACGTTAGTTAAATAAAGCTTTCGGAGGAGGACGCGGGAGGTTCAATGCATCGACTTAGAAGAAAGAGAAGATGACTTTCGCCTTCAAATCGACTGAGGCACACCCGTAAGTGACCCTGTGAGTTTTTCCTGTTCCCGATGTTTGGGCCATGGTGATTGTTGCTTAGTTCACTGCGATTGTTCGTAAATATGCTTGAATTCAGCAAGTCGTGTCGCATCCTCTTTTACTCATCCGTCTTTTATATGGTTTGCGCATTTGGCACCTTTAAACGATGCGGTCCTTGTCTTCGACAGCATAGTCGAGGGGACTCCCTGTGACTGCTCCTCGAACGCAAAGCGGAGGGCGGGCGTCAAGCGCATCTTGAGCGAGCTCGAAGATATTCAAGCCGCGCCGCCAAACCAATGCACGGTGGGACTAGTCGACCCCGGAAACCCGTACCGTTGGCATGCCACCATCGCGGGACCCGAGGGCAGCCCGTACGAGGGTGGATTGTTCAATCTGCGAATCCAGCTCCCCAGAGACTACCCTCTCGGAGCTCCTGTGGTACGTGCAAGGATATGTGAACGTTATCTCCAATGACAATAACTGTTATTAAGTTGAAACTCGATTTCGCAAGGTGATGACCGCACTTTTTAATCAATCAATCAATCAATCAATCAATCAATCAATCAATCAATCAATCAATCAATCAATCAATCAATCAATCAATCTATGACAGACACCAGCGTATCTCCAGCGCGCAAGGCTACGAGCGTCGCGCAAGGATACAAAAGTGTCGGCTAGATTTGAGACGATAGTAGTAGGTAAATCGTTGTTGCCAAATTATTCGTAGATATTTCGTACTGCGTGACACCGTATAGCACCGTGTAGTGCGTGTAGCTGTGGGCGTTTCAACCTCGCAGGTGAATTTTCTCACCACCATCTACCACCCCAACATCAGCGCAACCGACGGCGCTGTCTGCATGAACATGCTCAAGAGGAAATGGTCGCCATCGCTGTCCGTCGCAAAAGTGCTGGCCTCTATTCGCTCGCTGATGTGCAGCCCGAATCCTGACGAGGCTCTCGAATTCGGCGTGGCCGCCGAGTACAAGATGAACCGCGAGCTGTACATGGCCAACGCCAAGCTATGGACCATCGCGTTCGCGAAGGAGTGATCCCGAAGCTCCCGAAGGCCCCAATCGAGTACGATAACTCGCCTACTACGAATCGCTAGTGAGTCGGAGGAGAAAAAAGTACAAGTACAAACGAACTATGCATTCCGCTGTCACCTGGACTGTTCAGCCAAAACCGCGAGGAGGCACGACGGGAACTCTCCCACAGACAACTGCGAAGTGAACAAGTCAGCATATAGACTCGCGTACGATTGCTCGGAAAATCGGAATGGTCTGCTAAGCAGGGTGTTTGGTCGCTGGAAAGTGCGCCCCCTTCTCCTCACTGCTCCTGCCTGCCACTCCTATCGATAAAACGATATCAGTTTACTTTAGGATTGCTTGCAGGCGCGAATAGACCTTCAGGGGCAATTGAAAAAAAAAGACAAAAAAAATCACAGCATATCAACGGGGTGAATGATGAAGAGTTTGGGGCGAAGCTCGCGAAGCAATCATGGTTACACCGTGAAATCTTCAGTCGTTTCGCCCAGCAGTAATCAAAGCGATTACTGCTGGGCGGCCTCCTTGGCGCGCACCGTCTCGGGATCGCGTCGCGCCGCGACGCGGGATCGGGATCGGGACGCGGGTTCGCGTCGCGGCGGCCTCTCGAGCTCGCACCTCGGGAACCTGCCGACGAGCACGAGCCGCAGCGGCGCGGCCTTCCGCACCCGGCGCTCCTCGTCGTCCATGGTCCACCAAGCAGCACGATCCGGCAAGCGCACTCGTACGGCGACGATCCGGGGAATGAGAGATAGCGGGCGCTCGCCGCCTGAGGCAACCCCGCGCAGCCTGCGCAGCAGCCAATCGGAGAGCAGCTGCACCGCCTAGCAGCTGCTCTCCGATAGATCTAGCGTACCTTCACCCAACCGCCATATTGTACGCATGTCTATGGGACAGCGCCCTCTCGGAAACGAGACGAGAAATGGAATGCGTACAGCGCCATCTAGTATATCGTCACCCAACTACAGTTTGCATGCTTGGATTGGTTTGGATTGGATTGGATTTGTGGCCATACCCTTTTTAACGGGTGGGCATCAAAAGACGCCCTGGCCTTGAAGATATAAAAAAAACGAAAAAAAAAGGAAACTAATAGACACACTGTGGCAGTTACTGCCACTCGTCTAACTACCACTGTCTATATACACATGTTCGACACGTCAACGAGCTCGCACCTTGGTCCACCACTCGTTGAGTCGCCGCTTAGTGGCAATCACTCCGTCTCGCGCGTCACTTGGTGAAAAGCCGAGCGCCTGCTGCAGCGTGGTGCCATCTGTAGGCGCTGTTGTGAGGCCCCCGCAGTTCACTACCAAGTGCTCGATTGACTCCTCGGCGGCCCCACAGATTCGGCACATAGCGCTATCCACGCTGTCATCAAAACGCTGGCGGTAGGCCAGAGTTCGGAGAGCGCCGGCTCGTGCCTCGAAGAGGAGGCTGCTGGCCACACTGTTATCGAAGAGCGGCTCAACACAGATCTCTTGCTTGTGTTCCCTGTAGGTCCGCAGTGTAGCCTTCTGCTCCATGTTTCGCCGCCACGTGTCAGTCTCGCTCAGTCGCACCTGAGTCTTGACTGCTTTGGCCCATTTACGCTCGGTGTCCTCCTTCACGGGGCTCGCGTAGAAGCCGTACCTCCTGCTGAGATGCTGCAGTCTTTTCGACCATTTGGTGCGGATTCAGTTGCGGTGCACGTAGTCGAAAACTCGTCGTGTCCAGCGATGCGGCTGCATCAGGCGTAACCTGCCTTCGTATGACAGCTTGCTTCGAGCCTCCCGCGCTTCGAAACACGACCAACCCAGGTCACCTTGTACTGCCTCATTGGCCACGTTGCCGTGGCAGCCCAGAGCCAGTCTCCCTACGGCACGCTGACTGCGTTCGAGCCACTCTCTGGTCTGCGCCGCAGGGCAAACGACTGCATTGGCGAAAGTCAGCGCCGGCACATGTACCGTCTTCCACAGTTCACGTACCATAATGGGGCGGTTGAACCCCCACAGGCACCTCCTACGGAGTACATGGCCGGCCCTCTGGGATGTCTGTCTCAGGTGCTTCTCGTGGTTTGCTGTGTAGTCCAGCTGTGCACAAAAGTTCACACCGAGGTAACGGTACTCTGGTGCTTGCGGCAGCAGTCCGCCACCTGGTAGAGCCAGCAAACCGGGAAGCACCGGGCCAGAGAAGTTGACTACCGCCGATTTCTTGGTGTTGAACTGCAGTCCCAACGGTGACATAGCTTCAGCACATATGGTGACGAGGGTCTGCAGATCGTCACTGTTTCACGCCAGCAGCACGATGTCGTCAGCGAACACCAGTCCCGGCAAAGTCTGTTGTTCTTTGATACCATCGCTGATGCGCTCCACCACAAAGCCCACTCCGGAGGCTAGTAGGCTGCGTTCCACACCGGCGGTGTACAGCATATAGAGTAAGGGCGAGAGAGGGCATCCCTGTTTCAAACCTTTGCCCACCTTTACCTCGCTCGAGTAGGCGCCGTTTAGGGTGGCTACGACAGTACTGCCTCCATACAGACGTCTGAAAATCTCAGTCCATATGGGTGGCATTCCAAGTGCCTTCAGATGTTGTAATAGTTCATGAGGTACACTGTCGTAAGCCTTTGACACATCAAGGAAGCAGGCCACCAGTCCCCGGTCCTCCTTCCGCGCGATCTCTATACACTGGGTCAGCACAAAAAGGTTGTCCTCCAGCCGTCGGTCACGCCGAAAACCGTTCTGTAACTCTGTAAGGTGACCGCCCTCTTCCGCCCACGTAGTCATCCGGACCTTGAGAACCTGTGCAAACACTCGGTACACTACACCTGTGATAGTGAGTGGACGGTAATCTCGTAGGAGGCCGGGGTCACCCCCCTTTTCGGGAGCAGGATTACTTTGCCGCGTAGCCAGTCACTCGGTATTGAGGCACCGGCCAGGATTTCACTGAAGAATCCGGCCAGTTGGGCACGTGCCTCAGTACCGAGGCGTTTCCACAAGCCCTGCTGGAATACCGTCGAGGCCCCGAGCAGTGCGGGCACTTATCCTGGAGATAGCCCTGTCAATGGCGCTCCTTGCCACTGTCCACTTCTGCTGGCCTGTGCTGGTTGGTTCCGTGTCATTCGGGGAGGGGATAGCCTCGGTACGTGTACTGGGGTGTGGCTGCGCATACAGCTCATGCATATGGTCGGTTAAGGTTCGGTGGAGATCCGTGGCCTTGTCCCCGGTAGATTCTGTTCGAATTTCCGGCTGCGTTACTTTGCCATCTAGCCGGGAGACGTATGTCCAAAATTTGGCTGCCGCTCCCCTGCCTGCAGACTTAATTGCGTGGAGTGTCTTGTGGTTGGCTTCTGCTATCTTCCTTTGTGTGAGAGCCTGCATCTCCCGTTTTAGCCGCAGATACTCTTGCCATGTCTCCTGGACATCCTCACTGTGAGGCCCCTTTACAGCCTGGCGGTGACATCGGTTGGCGGTTCGGCGAGCTTTTAGTGCTGCTTGGACCTCCCCATCCCACCAGCTCTTTCTGCGAAACCCTCGGCGCGCGTTGACACTCTTCTCGTGCTTGCGCATGATCTGGCGAAGCTGGTCAATGTACTGCTCATAGGTCTCGGCTTGTTCACGTCCGGGACACAGTTCAAATTCGTTGGCTACTTCCTCGTAGGCCGTGTCGGGGAGAAACCGCGTAGCTGGCTCGCGTTTCTTAACCTGCTGTCGCCAGGGGGATGCTGCAAACTGTAGCCTGAGGCGATTATGGTCACTACCCAAACTGTGCCGGCCTTCCTCATCAATATGCACAGTACGGAGGGCTTTTCCGAGGTTTCGCGACACGAGAGCATAGTCGATGCATGAGCTCAGGCCTCGCGCGCACCACGTATACATGCCCTCGCAGTCATCCCTAAGGTTTGTGATTTCGAGGGAAAGTTCCTGGGTCATCTCTAACAAGAGTCTCCCATTGTGGTCGGTGTAGCCGTCGAGGTCCTGGAGGTGGCCATTAAAGTCGCCCAGGATCAGCACTTCACGGCCGTGACCCCAGCGTTCAATGTCACGCTTGATGCAGCGTACGATATTCGTGTTCTCCGCATGTTGTGGAGCAACACTTAGGTAGACCACACACGCTAATACTGGCGTTGCGTGTATGTGGCCGACCATCCAGATGTGTTCCGCACAGGAGTCCTCGATTGGTGCCCAGGTGCTGCCCTCTCGCCACAAAAACCCCACACCTCCACCCCCCGGGCTGTACTTTCTCGATTGCAGCCGGCCCAGTTCCAGAGAGGGTTTACTGGCGGTCTCTCTAGGTCCCGGAGATGCGTCTCCGCCACTCCATATAGCGTAATGCCCTCGTCCTCCATTTCCATATATAGCTCCTCGCATCTCTATGGGACAGCGCCCTCTATTGTACGATAAGGGAACACTACGAGGTACAGAGGATGGTTGACGATCGACGCCGCTCGACAACCGGCCAGGTCTCGCCATGAGGAGCTTCGCTCCTAAAAAAAACAAAAAAAAAAAAACCATAGGGTCTTGTTTAAATTCTCACAGTAGTATGCCGACGATCTCAGTATTCGTCCTTCTGTCAGCTGAAAAATGCGTGCACTACCGGAAAATTAATACTGCCAGTATTGTATTTTATTGCGTGTAAGCAACACAACGTGCGACGACGGCCGCCGGGTGATATACTTTCAAACCCGTATATATCAAACTCGCAAAAAAGAAATAAAACGGGAATTAGCTAGATATATTGTACAATTCGATGTAAAACATTTTAAAGAATTTACCATATTACCGATGGGAACTGCGGTGAACAAGTTGACTTTATGGTCCTGCTTCACAAATTAAGGAAATATGCGGAGATCTTCCTTTTTTTTTTGTAGCTATAAATTATCGGCGGTTGATGGTACGGGCTGTGGGTTATAGGCGAGAAAATACAATATTGACATAACTAGCGCACCTAACTACGGACTACGCTTCACTGTGTGAATACACGCATCACGTGTATAAATGATGACGACGATGGCGACGATGACGATGAGGATGACAGATGAGATCGTCTTTCTGATGGCATTGAACCACAAAGGAGGATGAACCAATAATGTTTAAGGATGTTTAAGGTAAGCACATATGAAGCTAAAAAAAAAGAAACGCGTTGGATAAATAAAACGTCGAATTAATAATAATGCTTGACGAGCAAGCAGTCAGACTATCAGATGTGATATACCACGGAGATAAGGTTTGCAACCATGATTGTGAAGAGATAAAAATGTACAAACGTGGTAATCTTTTTGTTTTTGTTTGTGTAATCGAACACAGCAGAGTAGACATACCAGTGGCAATGTAGTACCGCCAAGTGATAAAATTCCTGCAACATTTATTGGTAATCCTATCTTCAGAAATGGAGCTACCAAGTATTTTTTTTCTCTGATTAAAATATCGGTGACGGAATCAATATATCAGTGTTGAAAAGTCTCCTATCGCGTTTCATTTCTTCGCAAAACGACCGGCGACTGTGCATGACGTGCCGCCGAAGAGAAATTGGGGGAGAAACCAGGCGCGGAATCACCTCAATGAACCCAATCGGTTAACTAGCTAACATATATTAATATTCCTCTGTGTCGACGCATATTTAAAAAAATTAGGGTATTGATTTATTTTATTGTCTACTACCAGGGCTGGGCAGTATCGAAGATACATGTATCTTAGATACTATCTTAGATACTCGTTGGGTATCTTGTATCTGTATCGCGATACGTCTCGCAAAACGAGTATCTGTATCTGTATTTCCGATACATTCAGTAATGTATCGTGTATCTTAAGATACAAGATACTGCTTTAGAAACGCCACCCTGTGAAACAACAAACGTTGGCTGAACGACGCTTCTCACGCTGCCACTGCTGCCACTAAGCCACCTCAATAAAGGTGACGACAGTGACATTCCTTTGTCTTTCCACCAGAGTGTTCCAGTGAGCATAGGAAATAAGGGCTATATGCGTCTCTATTGGTGGAACAGAGTCACGTGATGGCGCTTGAGCCATCTCGACAAGAACAGGCGCGCGAACGTCTACGTGCAACCCACCCTTTGTTTCTTGATGTTTTCTTTCTTTTTTAGCTGTGTCCGTGCCATGAACCTTGTTTGTAGCCACGGTACTGTGCTCCTAGTCCCATGCATGTGGCGTCTTTCCCTGAAATTCAGATGTTGCTATAGTGTTATTATCGAAGTTAGTCTTGCGTGGTGCTTCGTTGCAATGTCTCAAGAATGCAAGAATGGGGTTGCTTTGCGTCTCGCTGCTTTCACACAGATATTTGACAGATCTCGTGGATGCAAGTTTGATTTGCACACTATGAGATTGACTTATATGCAAATTAGATTCTAACAACAGTCTCACCACCGGTGTCGATGCTATATACAATAGAACTAACATTAACGTAACAGATGATATTTGGCGTACTGTATCTTTGTTCTTCGTGCTCAATTATGCAAGAAGTTTATTTTTTAATAATAGCTTGATTTTGGCACAAGTGCTCTCTTTGCTGTATTCCATTTGCATCCCACACATTATCTAGGTCTTTGTGTAGTTTTTTTCCCGTTTGTTAACTGTAATATGTATTTTGTAACATCCTCTTCTGTTCCTTTTTTTTTTTCTAGTCCTTCTCTTATTTATTCTTATTTTTAAATGTCGGCGTCATTGCTACTATTTACATATCTACATTCCATGTGAGTTTACTGTTCAGGCGATGTTGAGGGCAAAGGTAAAATAATCTGAGCGTGCCTAGTGCTTCCAGGAACAAAAATTCTGTTTACTATTTAATAAAACAACGAAATTTAGTTTACGTTGTAATAATGGTAATTATAATAACAAATCTTAAAGACGTTAGGAAGGAGATTTGAGAAACATAATGCCAAGTACTCCGGTTTTCCCTTGAGCGTCCCCAGGTGCCCTTTAGGGGTATTTTCCGTGCGCACCGAGTTTTCTATTGTCTGACATTAGCACCTAAGTTGACGATACATCATGCTCTATATTCGTAGCTTTTAGGGGTGTCGCCTGTATCGTGTTTTTAAAGGCTGTCACGTAACTGGAACCAAATATTTGCATAGTAGTGCCTAACCTCAACTTAATAAAACCAACGATGGGGTTTACGGCCATGTTGCTCTCATTAGGGTAATTTTATATTGTACTTCATTTCTTAACTAATATGAATGATTTAACAATTCTGATATTCACTTTAGGGCCATGTGCGTTTCGTTACGTTTTAGAGGGCATTCTAAAACGACAGATGTGATTTTTTTTTATGGAGAGGTACAAGCTACGTAGGGATTTTTCCGGCTTTTAAAGAAAGCTGGGGAAACACGACCACATTGCTGCTCTCCTATTCTATTGTGCTGCAGCGCTCAGACGTGCTTCGAGCAAAACAACCGGCAAGTGGACCACGACAAAATGAGCGGCCGCGGCTTAGGCATCGGCTCCACAGAGTTTCAACATTTATGACCGCACACACGGCAAAGAAACACCATCGTCCTTTAGAAGCGACAGGCTCACGGTCCGCGCGCCGGTTGTTTCGCTCGAAGCACGTTTAAGAGCGCTGCAGTATGATAGCGCATGAGTGCAGTCACGTGGTCTTATTTGATAATTCACGTGCTTGCTTTAAAAGGCAGAAATTATTCACCACGCAGCATGTACGCCGCCATAAAATAATTGCTTTGGTCGTTTTTAAATGCATTTTATGATGTGACGAAGTGAACTCTGCTCAAAAGTAAATATTAAAAATGTCGCATAATTGACCATAGTTAATCAACCAACAAAGCGCAATGTAAAAATACCATAACGAGCGCCCCATGACGGTAAACCATATGCCATTGGTTTCTTTCCGTCGCAGTTAAACGCTTGCTTTTTTTAAATAACTGGTTGTACTTATGTGAAACACCCTGTATACCTATCCACTGTCATTTTTTATTGCGGAACTGCCTTGCTATTTGACTTAGGTATATTCGCTTTCCTTTTTTTTAGGTTCCTGTAAAGTCTTTTCTTTTTTGTGTGTGTGTTACAAAAAAGCAGGTAGGCAAGCTAGAAGTTGGAATAGTGTGAATAGCAGTGATATCCTGCGACGCTTTTTCCCGCGTACAGTACATTGGTCAAAGTTAAGACATCCTCAAGCAAACACTTCTGTACATAGGCATTTGTAGCGTCATTATATTCATCTATAATAGCAAATTTACAAATGTATCGAAGTATCTTAAGATACAATTGGGAAGTATCGTATCGGATACATTCATTCCGGAAGTATCTTGTATCTGTATCTCCAATACTTCCTGCCTGAGTATCTTGTATCGTATCGCGATACAATTTGAAAGTATCTTTGCCCAGCCCTGTCTACTACTAATAAAGCAAGAACAGCGTTTTTTCATATACATTGATCGAGCACCATAGTTTCATATAAAATTTGTATTGTTTCTATTCTACAACCTCCCTCATTTTAAAAATATATAACATTTGATAAAACCAATCAATTTTCGGCGATTCCTCCACATTGGGTGTGAACAAATGTTGAAGGTGAGCAAGAACGAGAACCAGGTGATGACAAACGGTGCTTTCTATTGACTGCACGCGGCGACCTCCTAATAACACCACCCGTGCTCCCAAATATATCACGGAAAGCTATATTGCACCAGAAAAAGACAACGTTTTGTGAGAGAGTAAAATTTTGGGTAAGTTGGTGGTCCATTATGTGACACCAGCGCACAAATAGTGCGTTGCAATCTTTTTTTGTTCACGTGTCGTTTTCTTTATATTCTGTGCTGTTTCGGAGATAAACTTCATTTGTAAGTTCAGCGCTCGTCTGTGGTTCTTCCTTGTCCATTGTCCTTTTTTTGCGCTGGTGTCACATAATAGTTTTGTGAGAGAAAGCCAAGTTCTGGGGTTGTTTCACGCTGCGCGATGTTGTGCGTGAAGTGTTCCGACTGTTTTATTTCGATGTGGCCGTAAATTTTCCTGCCCATTGACGTTTGAGCATCGTCACGTTCGAGAATTGTTCGATATAAAGAATACCTCGATCTACCCGAGTTCAATATAGTCGGTCTTGACTGTATCATCTAGTCTGTACTTATCAGAATAATAACGTCTGCAAGAATTTGCACTTTGGTTCACAGGAAAAAAAAAATAGAGTACATCTGAAGGCATGGGAATGGTTGTCTACGTTGGCCCAATGCTTTCTCTCCTACTAAAATGAGTAAACTTTGTAAAGCTAATAGTTACCTAAGCGGTGCCCCCTTCGAATTTATTTGCTGGCAAGTCTGTCAAAGGGGGCGTGAATAGAAATGGTTAACTGAGGTTTTCGGCCACATTTCTTTGCAAGCTGCAACTTCGTGAAACGGTAAAGTGTTCTTGCGGCAATCTGTCCTCTGGCTCGGTTGTCTAAATTTCACGTGATTATCTTCATCCGTGGGCTCTTCCGCTGATTTCTGCTTGCTAATTTGTTAGTTCTTGTGTGACGTTATCAAAATTTCTAGATTTCAACGCGATAACGCTAGAGAGCTTGTTTCGCAGATGTTTCGCGTAGGCGTCTGTGTCGTTGGTTGTGAGCGAAAAATCGGCGTTTCCGGTGAGCTGGATAGGTGAAAATAAATCATAAAGATCTTCGGTTTGAGGGGGAATAAAATAGAGCTCTTCTGCATGGCAAGAAGGCGTACTGCCACAGAGCCACGCTAGTGCTTTAAACTGTCTCGGACTCCTCGCACCACATGACGAAATTCATGTAGTGCGAGAGCTCCCCTTAACGCATGTAATATTGCGTGGCAAAAGAGTACAATCGCACCAGGCGTCAAAACGTGAATTTCGCAACGGGTGTGTGGTTTAAATACTCAACCATTAAAGAGTGCTCCTATTAGAGTGCTCAAGCATAATTAATCATCATCAACAGCACAAGCATCAACGAAGTGACCATCAGGTGCAGAAGCGTGTTGCCGTACTGACGCGTATTGGGTACTTCATCAATTCGCAGAGGGAAGAATTATGACGTAGTGGGCACTCCGCGACTGTTATTGCAATTGACATTTTAGGGTATAGTTTGAAACGGCGAATGTTACGCGCACACGTGTTCCTGTCATTGCGGCACGATTGAGGTGTCCACCGAGAAGCAAAGCTAGGCTGGCGATTGAGAAGGCGATGCCAACAGGGTGCGATTACTCTATCGCGTTTTACTCGTGATGGCAAAGCTCAAGCGTCTTCCAAGTTTTCTCCTCTACTTCGTGCAATGCTTCGCGACGTGCATTGTGATCGACTGGCTCTAAATGCGCGAAATTTACATAATTTGATTCCGAGTTATTGGATACCAAATTTAAAGAAAGTCGATGGTGCTAGATTAAATATTGCTACGTACCTGTGGCATCAAGATCAACAAGACGAAGAGAAGGACGACAAAAGATAGACTGGCGCGAGCTCTTCAATTGGCAGCGCTGCTTGCCTAACCAGGTGTAAATACAATAGGCCTATTCCCTCAGGTCCGTGTCCTCGTAGCCTGTCTTTCTCGCAACAATATTGTGTATTTTACAGCAATCAATTGCAATTACAACATAAATGATTATCTCATTTTGTACACTCACTCATGCTTTATTGCTCCATAAACGCAGTTCAAGACCCACTCAACTTATACGCGATATTTGCGTGTTGGCAGTAAGCATTTCACAAAAAAGGTGAAAAAAGTCACCGAAGCTGGTGGCGTGCAGTGGGGTTGAATGAAGTGGAATTAAAGTGGATTGAATAGAGTGAGAATGAAGTGCAACAAATGGGGTGAATGAAGCGGGAGGAGTAGTGGGTGAAGTGGTGAGTTGTGGGATGAGTGAGATATATCCGTAGTATTAATGAGAACTAACAGGCAATGATGCCAAAGAAAGTATAGGGGATGCTATTAGAAGTAATTGTAATGTATATGTGAAGAAAGAAAAGTGGACGAAAAGATAACTTGCCACCGGCGAGATCGAACCTGCGACCTTCGAATAACACGTCCGATGCTCTACCTTCACATCTACATTACAATTACTTCTAAGAACATCCCCTATACTTTCTTTAGCATCATTGCCTGTTAGTTCTCATTAATCTTGTGTTTGACCAAAACAAACGAGCCCTTAAACTTACACTTCTTTCCTTCATATATCCGCAGTGGGATTTGCCCATTCTTTGTGGGTATTTATATTATGCAGTCACTGAGACATAGCCTACCTTCGTTGTCAAATAAATTGCAAAGGGAAAGACTTTCTCCAAATACTTTGACTCGCAAGCAAATTAGAGAGTACTTTTGAAAATGTGAATGAAGACATCAACGAAACAGTTCTTACATGTAGGCATTGTTTTTTTTTAATATATATTTCACGCTCAGTGTTTCAATATACAGTGTATCACCACATTATGTATCATAGCCATGTTTATACTAGCGTTTTTCTTGATGTTGTAACTACCACTGTTTCTGATGTACGACAATGTATTTTAACATTTCATCTCTCTAAATGTATTAGCTTTTTATTTTGTTTATAAATACCATGAGTTTGTGGGAGTTAGTCAACACGTTCCATTTTTTCCAGTTGCATTGAAGTTGTGTATTATATTTGGATATATGTTCAACCTGTGTATGTATGCTGGTTTTAGTGTTACTGCTGCCATGCGACAGCCTTCAGACACATTCAAGCTGTATAGTTCAGCCTTTCGCCTTAAGGACCACCACAAATTTTGTTGGAAAACAAAAACATTTCTTATTCTCAAATCCCACTGCATTCTATGTTCTTCGACGACACCGGACATCGAAGGCTTGACTAAGGATAACTTCGCTGTTAAAATATTTCGAAATTCCTGCCGAATGGTCCCACGTCCAACGTCCCGTTGAACACGGTACAGCCTTCAGCAAAGCGATCGTGTATATTGAAATGTTTCAACCAGAAGTGATATAAAGGAGCCTTAGGCAACAAGAATGCTTAATTTGCGGTTAGCTCAGGGTTTGTGGTCCCTTACTTGCCACTTGTGCACAGAAATAGTAAAGACAAGTCACGTCTCCAAGCGCGGACGCGGGGTCGGAAAGCGCCATCAAACAATGAAATATCGCAGCAAATACCTAGAGTTCAATATTTATTTTTGCCTTTTGTTACGGGGTACATAGCGATTGAGGCGCTGTGTATGTTCCACTGAGTTGGGTCGTGTTTCTTGACAGTGGTATTCATAACCATAACATTGGGAGTTTACGAGAGCTTTAATGGTGTGTAGATATGGGCCGTATATTATTTCTCTTGACAAGCGTCATACATCGCCGTCGTCCTTATGACAACTACAGCTCGTTCACAATAACGCCTACAGGCCGCGTGATTGCAGGTGTCATCTAGCTGCCTAGGTAACCCGAACAAGCCACGTCTCATTTGTCAAGCAACGTTGCGTGGGATCTGCGTTGTCTCTCGCGATTGTTTGCTTTTTCATTTTGCGCAGCAAATATGAGCTCTAGCGGGTAAAATAATCCGTACCACGTCAGCTGTTTCCTGGAGCTCCCATCTAGCGCGCAGATAACGTTTTGATGCATTCGCGTGTACAGGTACTTATGGCGTGTCACTTTACTAGAACATGCACTGAAGCGCTTGGTGGGCCTCGTGGTTGTCAAATAAGCAAAATTTTCGCGTTGAAAATCTATTGCATACCGCCACAGCTCTGCTTCACGACACTGACTCGTCAGATGCGACGTTATCAAATTTCCTGCGCTGACTCATATAGGGAAATTTCCGAGTTGCACAAACCGCAGCACTGACGCATGGAATGCTAGGCATGTTGTGCGCCTGATGCGCTCAATTATATGTCCGGAAGAAGATGTCACTCTTTGTGGACACTCCATCCTTTATAAAACCAGCCAGCAGCTCTCATTTCAGCAAGACAGAACCTACTAGTGAGCAAGTCACATTAAGACAGAGCCATTACTGAACAAGTCGCCTTGATAGCTTTCCTGTAGACTTGGTAAGAGTGTTTTCAGCACCTGCTCTCAACCAAATTATTTTGTCAGAGCAACCATGTTTTTTTTCTGTGAACACGACTGCTGATATCTTCGATAGCGCAAAGCAGGCGATGCGGGCTATCACAGCGGTAATTCTCCTCAAATGTTCATGAACTGTCTGAAAACCGCTAACATGCCTGCAGGTTCTATCACTATAACTGCATAATATTGCTGGGACAGCATTCATATTTGAAAATGGCGTTACAGAAAAGTAGATCTTGTTATTATTGACGTTTTATAGTAAAATGCGCAAACGCGTAACCCATTTAAGCACTGAAATTCACTTATATACCAGGGTAACAGACATATTATATATATTTGACTCAACGTTTTAATAAGTTGTCCGTCACGCACGTCTTACCACTCTAAGAAAAATAAAGGCCTCTTGACTTTTTTGTGAGTCCTGTATTGACTCACACGTGACAGAGAGAGTCGCATGACTCATGACTCTCTCTAAGGAGACGAGAGAGTCATGCGACTCTCTCTAAGGAGACACGCTCAATCTCTTCCGACTCCCACGAGACTTCGATGAGAGCATTATGATCTACTAAAAGTTCACGATTAAAAGGACTCTTTTTCTTAGATATAATAGGCGACCGACTTCATACAGTTCAGTAAACTCTCTCGCAAGAATTGCAAGCGCAGACTGCTCTCACTTACGAAAATGTGTGCTTCTGTGTGCTGGACCAAATAAATGTTGTTTTCATTCATTCATTCATTCATTCATTCATTCATTCATTCATTCATTCATTCATTCATTCATTCATTCATTCTGTGTGCAGATCCGTCCGAGTACTACAGTGCTGTCCGAAAATGCGTATCCTGGTTGTGGCTGTCATCACGCTTGGTAAGAACATCTGCACTGGTGGACTGGCACTCGTTGACAAGAGTAAAAAAAAAAGGATCCCTCTTCCGCACGTTCCCCTAAATTAGAACTCTTTTACTGGACCACCTGAAATTGCTAATCGCATGTACTGTCATTTCTTCTCGGCAGCTTTCTTTTTTTTTCTTTTTTTGTTTTTCTTTTTGTGGTACAGACTGCATCGTACCTGCAAAATTGAAAAACCCTTCTGTCGCCACTGAAGTGCACTCGAAGGGATGCATTTCAAGTCTCAAAAGTTCCGTTGTACTGCATTTAGCGAAATAAGCATTGGTTGTGAGGAATTGTGACACTGGTTTAGGAAAGAAAAATCATTCGTCGTATATGCTGAAGGACATTAGGATAAGCATGTGGCGAGACCGCTTGACGAGAGCGCCATTATAGTTACACAGAAGTTCCCGGCTGTGACTCCTACTTCAATATGGAACGTTGGGGCGCATCAGCAAAAAGCTTACTAAGAGTGGAGCTCTTTAAGGTTTTAGTTAAGCCGGGTAGTGCGACCAGGAATTATCATCATCACGAAGATGATGGTGATGACCTATTCCTGATGGCGCTGTACGCGCTCGCTTCGTCCTCTTCAACTTATGCTTCGCTCTCATGACACGTGCGCCGTGCTCTCTGGCGTGGAATGATGGGTGAGTCTCTTATGTGACTGAAAATCACGTAACATCATGCAACATCTACTCACGTGACTAAAAATCACAGAATATTTAGCCACGTTCAAAAATTCAGGCAACTTCAGGTGACTAAAATCAACGTAAAATTATGTAACAACTAGTCACGAGACTAAAAAATTACGTAACACATCATAACAACTGTTTACGTGACTAAATCACGCAACATCGCGTAACAGGTAGTCACGTGGCATACTCCCACCATAAACCACGTAAAAACTAGTCGCAGGACTAAAATAACTTGACATCACGTAACAGCTAGCCACGTGACATGTTCCCACCAAAACCGTGTAACAGCTTGTCACGGGACATATTCCCGCGAAAAACCTGGTAACAGCTAGTCACGGGACTAAAATCAGGTAACAACTAGTCACGTGACTGAAGTCACGTAACATCACGTAGCAGCTAGTCACGTGACAGCTAGCGACGTGAATAAAATCACGTAAAATCACGTAACTGATCACGTGGATAAAATTGCTTAACGTGACGTTACTAGTCACGTGATATGCTTCACGCAGAGCCACATAAAGGCTAGTCACGTGACTTCTTCCTTCCAAAACCACGTGAAAAGTGCATGGTGAGGGGAACCGACCAAAACCGGAGCAGTGTAGCCAAGCCTTGTCATACTTAGCAATACTAGCAGAAGTTTGGCATCTCTAGCAAAAGCTTGCCATTACTAGCAAAACTGCCATTCCAGCGTTGTGCCACTGGTGAAAGCTGCGCACTTTTCTTTATGTTTATATGTATGTCGTCCGCACAGCGAAACAGAAGCTGGAATAACAATAGCGGTTGACGTGTAAATAAAGTTTTTGTAGCCAACGAGAAATCTTATTGTGTGTGTCTATGTGAAAGAAAAGTTGCGTACACCTAGCTTTTCGGCTTAATGTATGGGATATTCTTAAAGTGTCCCGTTATACAGCGTGTTCAGGCCGTGTATACATGAAATATAGCTTGCGATCTTTTGAGTAGCGGCACGCAATCTCACGTCTAGTTCACAGTTCGCGCACTGCGCGGGCTTTTGCTTTTCCTCGAAAAAAAAAAAACCATGACAATTTCAGCGAGAAATAAATGCTTGATTCCAAGATTATTTCAAGTGGCCTGCATTTTTACATGTGCAATGTTAGTGATGAAAGAAAATTAATATGCAGTGGGGCCGAGGAAGGTGCACGGGACGTTGTTGGTATCTTTTAACTGATTTTAGTAATTGTAATATAAATGTGAAGAAAGTGAAGTGGAAGAAGAAACAACTGGCCGCCGGCGGCCTCGGTCCCTGCCGGCGGCAAAGTGTCTTTTCGTGCACTTTCATTTCTTGGCGTTTTTATCATAATTACTACAATGCAGTCAAAAGAATACAATTAATGTCCCCTATAGGTACCTTAGCGTCATTGTATGTTGGTTTTCATTAGCGTTGTGTCCAGCTAGAAAAAACGAGCTCTTAAAAATTCCCCTTCTTTCGTTCATGTTAGTGTTTAAACCAAACATATGAAAATGTTGACCAATTAAAAAGAGTGCGCTATTACTTAGTGATAAAAAGTACAAACCGGAAGTACACACGGTTACCGGCAAAGTGCAGTCGGTGCGATTTTTCTAGATCTCATGCTTGTGTTTGTAATTTTTGGTCAAGACGAGGCGTGATCTTTTTCTGTACGTATGACCTTTAGCAAGAATAAACGAGCTTTCCTTGCGCACCCCTTCCTTGTAGGTTTAGGCTGTGTGTTTTTTCTCAGCCTAAACCGTCGCATAGACAAACATCAATAGCCATTGGCCCATTGCCCGGTGGCATTTTGCTGCTTTCCCCGATTAAAACTCAAATGTGGGGCATGTTATACCGACACGGCACCTTTAATTAATATAACATTTCAGGTACTGCTGTTCGAAATTGAAGTCGGCTTCATGACAGACGCCACAGTTGCCTCGGGCGTTGGGGTACTGTTAAACGGACGCAGCTTTCTGACGTGGATTTAAGTGTAAGGGGTAGTTCAGCGAAATAGTCCAATTTTCTCTGGTTAAAACGTTTGTTTGAAACGGAACCCTGCTTACGGCTCATATGCTACACAAGGCTCCTTTTCTGAGGGTGAACGCCATGACTTGCCGTTATGGCACTGTATTGCCTAATACTAGGCAGCCTACGGGGCTTAGTCTTCCTTAACCCTTACCCCGTCAATCGATAAAGTTGATACTCACTCTCTGCCTTATATTACTTCGTCGAATTTAAAATAGTACTTCGGAAATATCCCGTGTTGATACGTGTTTTACACATATACTTTTGTGCCTATTTTAATGCGTATTGAATACTGTAATTTCAGCCATGCTGACCGTGGCATCGGGACGCAGCCAACCGGAATGGGATAGCAACGAGGCCGAATCCAGTCGGGAAGACAGCCAGTGGAGCCTGAGTTCAATTTGGGCTTTTGTGAAACCCATTTTGGATGCTTTTTGGAAGAACTTGTCCGAAATGGCGGCTAAAGGCTTGAGTTTCTTTTTCCCATGATCTGCCGGCGGAACCATTTTCGGCATATGGGCGCTTCTACGGTGTACCGCTGTGTCTCAATTTGATATCCGTCCGTGTCCAAGAAAAAATAGAACGCTATTTGTTATGGAGCCCCTGCCACTTTATTGCTTTATGACTCTCCGTAAGTTAACCTTGACGCTAACTTGTGGTTTGTTAGGCCGGACTAACGCCAAAAGCGTGGTTAAGTCGTTTGCTTGACAGTTTCCACTTCATCAATGCTACAGCCAGGTCGTTACTTCGTTTTGAATGGCCTCTTTCGTCATAGCATGGTTGTGTAACCACAAATATCTGACGTGCTTTTTCTACGAATAAAATATATTTGACATATTCTACTCCGTGAACCTGGGTGCCCAGCAGAAATGGCGGGTGCATAGCCGTCGCTGCTCTCATCGGCTTTCTGAAAAGCGTGGCTCCTCGGGCGTTCTCACGATGCGCGGTGGACCCTTAAGGCCTGACCACACGTACGCGTTGCGGCGTGTCGACGCGTGGCTTTTGGACACGGCGCCGTGCCCTCTCCATATGAAAAGAGAGGGCGCGCAGCTTCGTGAAGCCACGCGTCCTCTCTCTCCATAGGGAGAGGGCACAGTGCGCGTCAAAAAGCCACGCGCTGACACGCTGCAACGCGTACGTGTGGTCAGGCCTTTACTTGCGCCGAACGGCCGCGCCAACGCAGCGCCTAGACTCGCCTGACGTTGCGAAACGCGTGCCACTCCGCGGAGGCTTTCTGCACGTCACGTGGTGTTACAGTGCCTCCGGTATCGCGTCACATGTAACCGATCAATGTCGCCATGTGACGTCATGTTGTGACATGCGATGACGTCACCCATTTTGGTAATACGTGAGGTTTTGGTGAAGTCACACTAGGGCGTCATTACGTGGGGTCACCACGCCTTTGCGGCGCTCACGTGAGTGAGTGAGTACAACTTTATCAAAGTCCAGTGCAGACGCTGAGGTTGCCCCGCGCCACCCGGGTACTCCCACGTGGGGACCGGCAGGTCTAACCTAACGGCCCTGTCGCGGGCGCACTGGACGGCCAGGATTTGGTAAGTCGGCAGGTGTTACACTCCTGTAACAAAGGAAGACCAAAGCCTCGCGGCACTCACCTAAGACAAATCAGCCGCAACGGTCACGTACAGGGGTCTTCAAAAGTTCCCAGGCCATTATGTATTGATGTGGCAGCGTGGCCTGCGAACTCTTCACAAGCTGCGTACATATGTTCGGCATTAAATCAACCATTGGTCCGCCGCGGTGGAGCAGTGGTTATGGTGCTCGACTGCTGACGCGAAGGTCGCGGGTCAGCAGCCGAGCACCGACGTTATTCTCGCACTGAATAAAGCATTCTTTGTGCGAATTGTGTTACGAAAATAACGTCGTGTAAGAGCTTCCGTTGTCGTGTGGCAAAAAATACTTCGGACAAACGGGAAGTGCGCGAATGACAGGCTGCGTGAGCACGCAAATAACGTGCGCACTGAAAGTGCGGGCCATCTCGCTATTCATTGCAGAAACTGTGCGTCCCTATGTATTCACAGTGCAGTGTCATAGGGCGAAGCACAGTGCAGACAACGTGGGAAGTTATCGAGGCGGCGAAGATCGCTAGTTTGGGGTACATGTGCGTGAGCGCGCCGTCAATCGAGCTGATAAGAAAGGAATTTGATTTTTTAAAAGCGATAGGAAGAGTGACCTGAGGAGGATAGTTGCGTCTATACATGGCCTGGTAATCTTGTCAGTATATCTTTGTACTGTCATGTTATCCTTGGCTGCACGTCTTTCACATATGTCATAGATGTTTTTTTAAAAAATTTAACCTCGTATTTATGCGCCTGCGTGCGTTGCTTGCTATTTCCTATATTTTTTTGCGTGACGGCTTCGTAAATAAATCATTGGTTGGAAGTTAGCGCTGCGTCCACGTCGTATATCTGTGTTCCTGTCCCTTCTGTGCGCCATAGGTGTTAAGATGAAATACCAACATGCCCAAGCTCACGTTCTTTCAGGGAAGTCGAGATGAGAAAAACCTAGTAAGTGCGTACCTTCAAGTGGAATCAGCTCTATTGCTTCAATTTGTCAAATAGAAAGACATGGTGCGCTAAGCCGGTTTAGTAGCGTGCTGCCGCTAGCCGTATCTACTGGAGCTTCTCCATTTGCAACCACTCATGCTCTTTCCTCAGCCAGGGTGTTGACCTGTGCGAGCTTACTCATGGTTATCTCTGAAGGTTTCGAAATAGCGCCTATTTTCAGACTTGCAGGTCCACTATACGAAATTAGCTTGAAAGATTCACCATGTTTCAAAGTCTGTCCGTTTACAAATGTACGGTGTACAAGGTCGGGCGATTCACGTAATACAGATACAGTCATCATGCTTTAAAAATCTCGCCTTGTTGCTACGGGTGCACGCTAGCTGTAAGGGTGTGCTACAAGGTGGCGGCAATACACGGAAAAAGATGTTGTGCGTGTTAACAATGCGAAGTGTTCGTCGGTTTACGAGCTTTGAACGTCCACTCTC
Organism: Rhipicephalus appendiculatus; assembly: GCA_030522465.1. Taxonomy (NCBI): domain Eukaryota; kingdom Metazoa; phylum Arthropoda; class Arachnida; order Ixodida; family Ixodidae; genus Rhipicephalus; species Rhipicephalus appendiculatus. The sequence continues at coordinate 28,652 of JALIZH010012181.1, forward strand.
ACGCATATTAAACAGGGCTGCACCTGTCCAACAGACAATATTCTGTTCGCTTCGCCAGTTTCAGGATACTGGTTGTTTGCGTAAAGGGAAAAGCACAGGACCGACGCTTGCATCAGAGAAAATCGCGGAGCGTTAGAAATTTGCGCGCAGCCCGCAAAAGTCTACCCTTCGTGCGAGCTGTAAACTGGGCGTTACGCAGAAACCAGATGTCTTGCACCTACCTTTGCATTTGAAACCATGTCATTCGATCTTGTTGGAACACCTCACCCTAAAACATAATGTCCGCCGAATAGAGCTTTGTGACCGAATGCAGCAAGGTATTGAAGATGATGTTGAAAATGCATGGACATTAGATTTTCAAGCACGAGGGAATTTTCCATAACACGATATTAAAATTCGGTCAAATGCTGGTGCCATTGCAGATATAGAATATAACCTTCAGACGGCCATCAACACGTTGCAGTACAGTGTAGTTCAGCTCTTCATGTACTGTGCTGTACAGTAAAGTACAGTACCGCACAGTACTGCACAGTACGGTACACATTGCAGTTATATGAAGCTTCCAGGAGGCGGGAATACGTCCCTGACAAGCCTAGCTGGTTGTGCCACCTCTGCGGAGCAGGCACTAGCCCTCTTTGTAACCCAACTACAAGTGGATTTCCTTCCTTTCACAATCAGGAAGGAAATCCGCATTTTCGTGGTGCGTTTCACGATTACACAATACAACTCAGGTAAACAGGCTACTAGCAGCTATTACCCAAGTGACCAGCATGATCAATAGCGTCTCCTCCAACAAGCATGGGCTGAGAGAGCACGATGCCATTCGACTTGTTCAAGCATAGGCGTGCGCACGAGGGGGGCAGAGGGGGCGGCCGCCCCCCCTAGTCACCTAAGAGAGGGGGGCGCAAATTCTGCCCCGTACATTGACTTAATAGGGAGGGGGGGGCGCTGCGATGAACCTTCGCCCCCTCCTGCCCCCCCCCTGAAGGGGAACCCTGCGCACGCCTATGTGTTCAAGTTTTTCCTTTATATGTTTCAAATATGCATACACGCTCCTATTCACCCCCCGCTTAGGTGCACTGACCAAAATTGTCTGGACTGGGCACTTTATAAATTTTATGAGCTAGCCCTGGGCCTTCAACTCTACTGCAAACAACCGATTGGGAGCCCTAAGAGTGTACATTTCAAACCACATTCCCGATGCATCAATCTCACAAACGGCGTGCGCGCTAACAGCGTGACACAGCCTTCTTAATAAACAAGTCGCTAGCCTACCGCCTCTTGCTTCTCTTGCCTGGTTTCGTTAGAGATATTTCGCTTCCTCGCTAGTGTATGGAGGGGCCGCAGCGCATCACTGCGAGCCGAGATTTCAGCGACGTTTTCTGGAAACGTGGCACAGCATTCTTAGTGCATAGTGTTGTCGGTGTACCTGAGAGGTGCATTGTACTTGCCATAATCTATGGTTCCGCAGTCCATCACTCCATAATCTGGGCTAAACCATATGAAATTCCTGCGAAGCAGGATCTTTTTTCTAGCCTACAATCTTGACTTTCTTAACAAATTAACAAAGGAAAGGCGTGGTTTCATTGCACATAATTGGGCCTGCTATTCACGGAAGCAGTGCACTTTAAAACAAAAATGTGCTACGATAAAGCGGACCGTACCACTGATAAAAAAATGACGGGAAATACACCAATGCGCACACTTTATTAGATACCTTAGTTATACTTCCCCGTGCGTAGTTTTCTGTTCGATATCCTGGAAAAAAATGACTGTGTATTATGTCCTTCGATCGCTTTAGCTGTTAACTGGCATTCAAGGTGTGCAAACTTTACGCCTTTTGCTGCCCTGCAGCGAAGATGACGCGAGATCCGAAATGCGAAGCGTAAAGCTTCTGATACAGCTGTGGTATCCACGCATGCGCTTAATCAGTAGACGATCTTGCGAAAAGAAGAGATATTGGGCGAACCTAGGCGGTGGCTTTTTTTTTGCATTTTAGTTTCTGACATTCTAATGCTCATGTTCTCATGAGTGTGGCTTTCATAAAAGTACGCCGTGAAAATGGTTGGTGACAACAGCTGCATATTGTTTCGCGCGGTCGAGACAGGAAATTCCTCGTTCGGAATCTGGCGGGCAACCTGTCGCATGTGTGAGGCAACTGTAGGTGCACTGGCGTATTGAACGTCACACCGTATTCAACTATGATTACAGCGAACCTTTTCAGTATAATATATTTGCATTTTTTCGAAGAGGACACGTCGTGGGTTTCAACAAAGCTGCTTGGTAAATACAATGACGTGGCTGCTTTTATTGCACGTCACCATTCTGGGTAGAAAAGAGCACAGTAAGTTAGCACACAACAGCGGGATGCCTTTATCCCGTGAGGTGCTAATCGAACTGACCCCCGTATTCTAGAACGTCCCTTCACTCAACACTCCACCTTAACTTGAGGAAGTCGATGGGTTCTCCATCACTAGGCAGAACAAGTCGTTGCGTATCAACGATAATCTGCAGTGATTCTTGACAAATGCGGCATAATTTTCAGTCGAGCAGCGGCGCTGTGCTCAAATCGGTCAAGTGAAGGATGAAATTCGAGTCAAGGTTTGTTTGAGAATACGGGGATATGACCTTGTGGGCGCGGATCTGTGCAGAGAAAGAAAAAAAAACAATAATGAAGACCTTGCCGACAGCAGGTGGGCCATACACTTGAAGGGCCCCTAAACAGGCTCTGAAAAAAAAAAACAAAAAAAAACGAGTGCGTTATTCGCTCCCGGCGTTTAGCTTCTCTTCTGCGCACTTGTATTTCTAAAGAGTATGTATACTATGTATCCATTACTAAAGAGTATGCAGGTTTGAGAGCACATGGGGCAACTATGCGGATGTTAAAAGTGCTTGGAAAGGGCTAAAAAAAAAACCGAATTTGTTTTATTCTTAAAATGAGGCGTGATTTCTTTAAAATGCATTTTGTTATCAGACCATCCTAGTACGCTCAAATTGTCTAGGGACATGTATCTGTGTTTTCAATCAGTGAAGCAACGGCAGTTCGTGGACGGAGCGGGGAAGCTTATATTTGAGCACATATTGTTTTCAAGAGAGTACAACATATAACGACAAGATGCAGACATGCTTTTTATATAGCACAATTTCTTTCAGCTTGCAAAGCTTGTCCTTAGAATAGTAGAGCGCAGTATCATAGCTACACAAACAAATTTGCACTGATAGCTACACAAACAAATCTGCACTGATAGCTTTGTTTCTAATTTGCCCGAGAACCTCACTGCTATTCGTTATAAATTTTCTAAAGCAGATGTATTTATTATTGACTTTAATTTCCCGGATTTAAAAAGACTCACCTTGAGAGGCAATTCGCGCGCACGCGATAACTTTGACCAAGTCGTCCTTGATTTTTCGTTTGAGCAACTAGTTCTCCAACCCACGCGTATTACTATCGTCATAGACCACGTTCTATCAACTGTACCTGAAAAAGGTAGCACCATTTCGATCAGCATGAGTTCAGTGGCCGCTCATTTTTGGAAATTATACTGCTCACACACTGTCATGCACCCATATTCTAGCAGTCGTCGGCTGAAACGTACTCTTTGCGCAGTTAAATTATGGATGGCTGAAACGTATAGCTCTCGTACATACAGGATGGGCCCGCGCTGTGTCGGAAAGCGAACGACCGAGGTTCACAATGAGGGCCACATAATGAAAGAAATCTCGTAAGACACTCTCAGTTTGCTTGTCTACAACAGTGCCTCGACCATCGATGTCATCATAAAAAAAATGCCACGGCTTCGAAATTACCAAAAGCCGCTACGTTATACCCCGGTTTTCTAGGCGGTCACGTTAACTTGCACTGATCTCACCACACCACCATTTCAGGAAGACATGGCGTGTATCCTTTGAGGCGAGCTTGAAACGGAAGTGCGGTGCCATTTCAGCCGCGACCACTAGACTATGCTGCCGCAAAGTGATAATGCGCTGTTACGACCGGCTCTAGAATTCTTCTGGCAGGCGCCATTGTACCTGGACCTGCCAGTCAACGGAGGCTATTCGAGGAAATCCCTCTCTTCGTCGGATGGAGGCACGAAATGCCACATTTTCCTGGAGGTGGCCCCGCCACGGTGGTCTAGTGGTTATGGCGCTCGACTGCTGACCCGAAGGTCGCGGGATCGAATCCCGGCCGCGGCGGCTGCATTTTCAATGGAGGCGAAAATGTCTGAGGCCCGTGTACTTAGATTTAGGTGCACGTTTAAGAACCCCAGGTGGTCGAAATTTCCGGAGCCCTCCACTACGGCGCCTCTCATAATCATATCGTGGTTTTGGGACGTTAAACCCCAGATATTATAATAATCCTGGAGGTGGCTAACTACCGCGTGGTCGAGTAGGACAGAAATGCCGTCATGGATGCGTTCCGGGCATACAACGGGGGGATTCCTGGACATCCCTTTCTTCGTGGTTTGCAGCGTGGGGTGGCCGCTTTGGAGAGAATCCTGCCAAACCACTGCATTCTTCTGCTCGAACTATAGTGTACTGGAACAAAAGACATAAAAGGTTGCACGTGTTCTAGTAGGCTGCCTCCTCCGAAGTTGACGACCCCACCCCCCATCTCCCCTTTCGGGCTCTTTCTTTTCGCCGGGAGAGTTCTCGGGATCAAGCCACCCAAAGCGTGAACTCGAACGTTGACCTTGTGCGGCGCACTCATGACCCGATTGGAGGTCGTCTTCGACTATGTCCCTCACTAGGTGTATTGTGTAGTGCCTTTCCCCTTTCTCCTAGGCGAGGCACCGAGACCGCAGGACACCGTTTGGCTGAAGATGCTGACACCCCGGTTTGAGCGCCTCAGTGTTGGCAGACGCGGGGCTATAAAAGGCGGATAACTTTTTGTACAAACTTCTTCATTATCTCTCTGATGTAAATAAATCTCTGTCTTCTCGTACGAGCGCCTCTCCTCTCTGCAAAGTTGGACGATCGGTTGGACGACGCGGGTCAGCTACCAATGTCGAGACCCGCCGGACCCGGGATCCCAACGACTGGTATCAGCGCTCAGACGCTGCTAACCACCGGCACCGGGACAAACAACTGGAGGTGGCGGTGGGATGCGGCTAATCATGGATTCCTAACAGCGCCAAAACCGCGATATGATTATGAGGGACGCCGCAGTGGAGGACTACGGCAAGTTCGACCATGTAGGTGTTCTTTTGAGTGCACTGACATCGCACAGTACATGGGCCTCTAGCATTTCGCCTTCCGTCGAAAGGCGACTGCCGCGGCCGGGATTGAATCCGCGAACATAAGGTCAGCAGGCGAGCACCGTAACCGCTACACCTCCGCGCCGGACGCCAACCAAGAAAAGGCCGTGTGCATGGTGAACATAGTAGCGCCATTTTTCGTTGAAAGGTGGTGTCGCAATCTAACGTTTGAGCTTTTCGACCCGTGAATTAGAAAGCTGTGGAGGTTGGATTGAGATCAGCCAACCGCTGTAAAATTCTTCGTGGACGGGACTCCATAAAGGGACGTACTTTTAGTCAGATCCTAGCCGCGTACAGCTTCACTAAATGCATTACACCTTTCGGTTCACTTAGAGCACTTTTGAATCAATTTAGTACTTCAGTAGCTAAATTCACACTTCATTAAATCCGTCTCCTTAAGTTCGCGTAATCCGCCTTCGCTTCCAAATATTTCTCACTTGGTTCATATAATTCATATCTTGTTCTGCGTAGAAGACACTGTTCCAGGCCCTGCACTGTCCCCAGGATCGGCTGAACGCTGTATACTATCGCGGCTCCACGCGTCGTGAAATCTTGCTCAACGCGGGAGCATAAGTGTTCGGCATGTCTCTCGACACTAACAGATGAAAACACGAATGGAACATCGCCCCGTATTTGTCTCCTGCATGTACGACAAGTGGCTTCACTGCACAGACTTTCAACATCATGAAGGACCGTTGCACAATTCTGCTTCCTGTCACGTCCCAGACGCATCCTATTCGACGAGGCGTGGACTGCAGCAGGGACGACGTCATCTTCGTCAGCGTCAAGGCCAGCAGTCCTGCGCACAACGCGGTCGATGACAGGACTCTAGGTATTCCAGCCGGCGAACGCGTAAGGACGTTCCACTGTACCCATTCGACGGCGAGGCTAACGTCAAAGGTTGCCAGTGTGCTACTCATCCCCTACTGAAATTTGAAACGAAACTGCGCCGTACCACGTATTCTGGCCCAACGCGCATCATCGGCTCAAAAGACTGGGCACCTACGTTACCGGCTTGAGGCTGGAAATGCTTCGTGGAGTGGCGCTGACTGCAGCGGCTTGTGGCAAGCCACTGCCTCTATACGGCAGTACAACTGCTCCACGAAACGGAGTAAAATGTTGTTTACAAAGTTGAGTCGTTCTCTTCCAGGTCCGAGGATGTCCTTGGACTTCGCCGCGCGGTGCCTTCGAGGCCTCAACGGCCAGACTGCGAGTTAAGTCTCAAGGAAAAATTGACTGACTTATAGCTCTTCGTGTTCTGCGTGATTTCTCTTGTGTGAGCTTTCCATTGTTCTTCATACCTTTGAGTCTTGTGGAATTTCTCAAAGTTTTTTAGGGGCGAAGCTCCTTAGGGTGTGGGTCTGTCCCTCCTCTGTACGTAGCCAGCTCTAGTTTAATGAATTGGTCACTAGATGGCATTGTGTGTATATGTCCTTGGAAATAATATCACTAGATGGCGTTAGTGGTTCCACTAACGTGGGTTAGTGATTGCTCAATAGGTGGCGTTGTGTGTATATGTCCTTGGAAATAATATCACTAGATGGCGTTAGTGGTTCCACTAACATGGGTTAGTGATTCTTGGCGCGCTCTCTCTTTCGCTCGGAGTCGCCGGATGGATGATAAGGCTGCGGAGCGTCGTAGAGCGCGCAAGGCTGCGGCAGCGCGCGCTCGCAGGCAGAATCCAGCCGTACGAGAACGGGAGGCCGAAGCGTGTCGTCAGGCTGCACGGCGACGCCGGGAAGGTAGAGAAGATGATTCCCTCCGGAGCTTCGCCCCACTCATCATCATTCACTTTGTGGATATGCTGTGATTTTTCCTTCCTCGCTGTAATTAAATAATGCATGCTGTGTGTCCCTCGGATCGGCTTGTTTCATCTCTGAGAAGCACCCCCCCCCCCCCCCCCTCCCATATTGTTGCACTTGTCAGTTGATTCATTTTTAACTGATTTCACGCAATTTAAAAAAGTGAAATCCGTAGGTACCTGATAAGAGTCGCGAAAGTGACCGTCAGCGTTACACGGCTACGCGGTCAATATGAGTGAAGCAAAAATCATCAGGTGATGACGTAACCATATGACGTCGTCACGGCGTTACAGATCGCAAAAGTTTGTGACTCGTCCATAAGGTAATCATCAAGTGACGTCACGTGATTTCGTCGTCACATGACAACTTCGCTTGGTGAAAGGTGAGCCGATCACGGAGGCAGTGCAAAATCAGGGTCAGCTGCAGAAAGCTTCCAATGCCTCTGATCCTGGATGCCGCGCAAAACCACCTAGGAGCAGAGACATTTGGAAGGGTGCGGGCGAGAATCAGTACATCAACTGCAGTTGCCTTTTTCCTTCTGGTCATCTAAGAAATTGCATAAGGAACTTTGCGAGGTTTTGGTACGCTGATTCACTCGTGATCGCCTTTAATATACAGGGTGTCCCATTTATCACGCAGCACGATTTAAAAAAAAGAGGAACGGCGTTAGGCGAGGCAGACCTAGTGCATAATGTTCCCAGTATACTGTAGTAGCCGCTACTATGTTTTTCGTTAATGTGAATTAATTAATTAGTCCTAATTAATTTCGTAACTCCGAAAATACTCACCTAATTATCAAAGTGTCAATGAGGCAAATGTGACGGCATAATGATGTCACGAATTTTAGCAATATGTAACGTCCCGATTACGTTATGTGGTGAGGTCTTGCCGTGATGATGATTTTTTTTTCACCTTTTCAATGAACTCATCAGCACTCATCGCGAGTGGTTGAAGAAATCATAAAGCGAGGACGTCGCCATATGATGTAATATGTAATAATGACGTTCTCACATGTTGCGAATTCACTGCACGAGCCGTGTTGATTGGAGATGAGTTCACTTAAATTTACTGATGAAATTCCACCCAGTATAAAAATTAGGCAGATCCCAAGTACCATGGGAATCGATGTCATGCGAAGCATCCGGTGGTAAAGGGACTGGGTTGTAATTTTTTTTATTCAGCGAAGCGTTATGAAATGGCGCTAAAGATATGTACAAAATGTTGCACGCACAGACATGTTGAACAGTCGCATATGTTTCATATAACCAGTTGTTTACAGTTGTTTAACGATGCCAAAAGAAACATGGGTATTGCCAACACCAGAAACCGTAGGCTGATATTTAGAGCTTGTGCTTGCGAGGATGGTAGCCCTGGATAGTGCTACGCAAACCAACTACAGTGGATGGCGCTTAAGTATACAACTGACGTTAACCCGACATGACTCCTTCGTCATAGGAGTAAGTATGTAATATTTATAAAATTAGATAGCCAGCACTGCAACCACAATATACATTTCACCAATATTACGCCTGCATCAAGGTGTTCTTGCAAAACACTTTCGAGACATGACGTGGCTCTGTGGTAGAATGCTTGATTGCCACGCAGAATGCTTGGGTTCGATTCCTGCCGGGACTCTGATTTCTATGCTTTGTATTCCTCGCGTCAACGCCGCCGATGTCCGTTTTCCTTAACGCTGTCGCCTTTAAATTACAGTGTCAACGCCAGCGATGTCAGTTTTTCTAAACGCTCTCGCATTTAAATTACCAATGCCTGTTGTCGGCGTTCCTGGGTAGATGTGGCACATACCCGCATTCCGCAGCCCGTGGTATACGGGTATGAGCCACACGTGCCTGAAAAAATGAGTTTGACAACGTACGCGACGGGATTTTCACGTTATTCATGTCATGATCAGCCAGGCATATTAGTCAATACATCTTACCCTCCCATACAAATTTTGGTCTACCCCAAGTTAAGGAGGCCATCACGAGAGCACCCAGACGTAGGCGGCTAGATAGATAGATAGATAGATAGATAGATAGATACGTAGATAGAAACGTAAAAGTGCTTACAGTACGCAAAGAAATGCTTCGCATTTAATAAATTGAACACTGCCATCCACTACGTATGGGGGGTATAACTTACAATACTGGGTACGCACTCAAGTATGGAAGATTATGCAGGTCTGTCCTGGACCTTTGATTCGTTTGACTGGTGCATTTCGAACGATTCGTACTCTACTTGGTAGAGCGGTACGCCTAGATTTCGTATGACGAACGCGGAGCGCTACTGGAGCCGAGCTTCCTAACCTGACATAGGGTCTACCTAGTTTACCAAACCATGTTCGTTTCTCTTGGTGCCCTATTAGTTTTCACCATTTATTTCTCTCACAAAAGCAAAATAACAGTAAGTTTTAAGGATAGTCATGGAATATATTGTGTTTTAATTGAGTCTTTTAACCTTCTGTACTCCTCAATGTAAGAAGCCGAAAATTGGAGAGAATAGTCCCGATCACATGCGCAAGCGTACGTGGTTGAGAATTCGCCGCGCTAAACATTCAGCCGACGAAGATCCGAACCGCTGTTCTTCGACTGTATTAAGGCAAAAGCCTTTAATGTCTCATGCTCACGTCCGTCCGTCCGTCCATCCTTCCCTCCGTCCGAGCCCTGGCATGGAGCCAGGTGGCCGCCGGGGTGCGCCAACGGACGCCGGTCGCGTCGGACTCTACAATGCTCGCGCTTTGCTTTCGTATAGCGTCGCTGTGCCCTGCGTTTCCAATCATGCAAGGAGGGAGATGCGCGCGTCGCGTTCCATTCTGACCGACCCCGTCTCAATGGACACAGGCGTTCGCGGAACACACTTTGGAATTTACAAATATTCGTCAATTTAAGCGCTGGAACGCGGATGGCGTCTGCACGATGCGCAAAGCGCGGGAAAATACGAACGCATGCGAACGGAGGCAGATTAGTTTCGCGTCTCGCTACGATTAGCGGTAAAAAAATTAAAAAAGAAAACACGCACACATTCCTTTTGTGTCCCATCCCACTGGGAGTGTAAAAGAAAAAAGACATGGCATAGTCAGTCGAACGGTCACAAGCTTTCGCCAAAGATACATTGGAATGTACAAAGTGTCCTTCAATATTTTGTGACCTCTTACATGGTGACGTCGAAACAACATGCAGATTAGTAAATATTGAAATAACTGACGTCACTTATATAAAAAGTACGGTAGTTAAACCAAAGCACGAAATTATTTGGCGCCATTTCGCGATGCTATACTGTAGCACGCCAAGCTAATATATTGTGTCATTTCAAGGTAATAAATTAGTGGTGATGCTTTGACGTCCCAGCTCCAGAGGCAGCGCTCAGGCGCTGGTACAGCCACTGGGCTGTTCAGCTTACTTTGGCAGGTCACATGTGAAAGCTGATGTTCGCGAGGCACTTTAAGTTCACTTGAAAGAATCTTAATGTGCTTGGTTTGTTTTAACGTATTTCGATGCATTACACGTTCACTTTAATGCAAGATTATTCACTCTTGAATCAATTCGTCGTACGTTCATACACGCATACATCAATTTATCACGTTTTTACAGCGAAGCTGTATGCCACTACCCCGGAAAAGTTTCGTTTCCGTGGACAGAAAACGAAACGCCAGGTCCTTAAGCCACCAAGAGACGCTCTTGCTCGTGCGTTTCTCTGCAAGCAGGTTCGCACGTTCCTTGTGTTTTCTCGTCGGACGATGAGGAAGGACATTCGGACTGGTGGACAGACGAGCCGACGAACGCGTTCGATTGTAGACTAGTGAACCACTACGACACCACAACGAAATTTCAACCTCTGCGTCGTTTAGGGGCCCTTTAACAATTGAAGACAAACGGCATATCTTTCTTTGCAATCAGGGACATAGCATAGTGCTCAGTATTTGTTTCAATCTAGAAAAACACAAAACAGGCATCAAAACAGCATGTGCTGGACGATAAATGGCCTGTGAACATTGTGAACACTCTCCCCCGCACTCCCGGTAATAGTAAGGTTGCGGCTGCTTTACACTTCACACGAGGGCTTCCAATGACGTCAAAAGACGCTTCCTTCTCCCATCGTGTGTTTCTCACTTTCATATACAGGGTGTTTTAGATGAGAAGCATTTCTTAGTGAAGCTTAGACACTTTGAGTGCTTCTATCTATCTATCTATCTATCTATCTATCTATCTATCTATCTATCTATCTATCTATCTATCTATCTATCTATCTATCTATCTATCTATCTATCTATCTATCTATCTATCTATCTATCTATCTATCTATCTATCTATCTATCTATCTATCTATCTATCTATCTATCTATCTATCTATCTATCTATCTATCTATCTATCTATCTATCTATCTATCTATCTATCTATCTATCTATCTATCTATCTATCTATCTATCTATCTATCTATCTATCTATCTATCTATCTATCTATCTATCTATCTAGCTTATGTAGTTGCGTACGTCTCGGTGCTCCCGTGACCGCCTCCTTAACGTGGTATAGACCAAAATTGGTAGGGTAGGGTAGGAGCGTATACAGAATATGATTCTCTTGTCATGGCATGAATAACATCGAAATCCTGTCGCGCACGCCGTCAGACCCTTTCCTCCAGGTACGTGTGACACATACCCACATACCACGTCACGTTAGGCTGTGGCATGCGGGGATGCGCCTCAGGCGATTCACAGTTTCTATCTACCCAGGAACGGCGAGAGCAGACATTGGCAGTTTAAGTGCGACAGCGTTAGGAAACACCGACAACGGCAGCCTTGACCTGACGAATGAAAAGAATAAAATTCAGCATCCGAGCAGGAGACGAACCCAAGCATTCGGGCCGTCCACCACAGAGCCACGACACGTCTCGAAACTACTTCGGAAAAACACCTTATGCCAACGTAATCTCGGTGTGACCTCTATTTTGGTTACAGTGCTGACTATCTAATTCTCTAACGACGCAATAAACATTACATATGTTCTCCTATGATGCAGGCGTCATGTTGGGCTAACGCCAATTATGGTTGTAGTGTTAACTCAGATTTTATAGCAGTCAAATAACGGTTACATTTGTATTCTTTGATTGAGCAGGTTAAATTGAAATGTTGTTTGACTCTGGAGGAATAACCTAAAGAAAGTTACGTATGGCAATCACATCGCACCATAAAGTGCACTTCGTTTTGATATTATATGACGATTGTAGTCTAACGTGAATCCTGACATTAAGTCAGAGGATAAGTTACCCTTTAAACGCCAGTGTTGTCCACGGTCTTGGTAAGCCCACCTGGGCTTCGCACCTGGGCTATGAGTGTGCACGCCGCCGCACGCACGTATCATCATCAATGTGATTTAGCTCGAGCCGGGCTGATGTCTTCGCACCTAAACGCCGCCGCACGCCGACAAGGCTCGGCCTTAAGGTGCTTCGCCCCTAAAAACGAGGGAGAACAGGAAGAACAACATGGGACAAGCGCTGACTGTCACCTTGCGTTGACTGTTTACTTGACCATTGACTGTGCACTCAGTTGGCTGTCAGCGCTCGTCCCGTCTTGTTCTTCCTCTTGTCTCTAGTTTTTTTAGGAGCGAAGCCCCTTAGGCCCGCACCCCGCCGTCGCCGTCACCGTTGAAGCTCCCTGGCACGGTGCCAGCTGTGGCGCCTCCCCCTCACGCGGTAGGATAAATGAGCTTTTGGGCGCTGGAACGCGGGTGGCGTCTGCACAATGCGCAAAGCGCGAGAATACGAACGCATGCGAAATGGAGGCAGATTAGTTTCCCTCTCCCTCTTTCTTCGTCTCTGCCCTCCCTCTTTCTTTGTCTCTGCCGGCGCCGGCGAAAAAAAAAAAAGAAAACAAGGCGCGCGTTGCGCAAACAACAAGGCACGCGGCGCAAAAACAGTTCGCGTTCCTAAACGACAGTAAAATTGATAGAAAACCATGTTTGTACATATATGAAAATGGGGACCCACTTGAGATTCGCTAGGGCTGCTCACAGAACATGGATAGTCGTCCTCAGAAACGTGATGATGAAGACGATAAGCAGCCTGGCAAGGATGCGGAACGCAAAGCCAATGCAGCAGCAGCAAGACGAGCCCGGCAACAGGATCCTGAGGTTAAAGCACGACGAGCGGAGCTACAACGGCTACGCAGACCGAGTCCTGCCGTACGAGCTAGAACAGCCGAATCTAAGCGCCGACGCCGCCAACAGTTTCAAAACGTACAGTGCCGTTCACTGCTTGGGTGAACACGGCTCAGCGTGGCCGCGCCCCGCGGAGCGCCAGTGCAGCCAGCGCGGCCGCGCATCGAAGCGTAGCGCGGTGCGCGGGACGTGCGCATGGGACGTAAAGTACGTCCCATGCGCACACGGACACATGGCACGTACTTTACGTCGTCTGCTTCATCGCTTGAGCGCGCCGTCCGTAATAGCCAGGTATCAGACGCCGGTCTTGCTTGTCTGTGGTAGATCAAGAGTGCGCCTGCGCTACTTCAGTTCGATGCGCAGCCGCGCCGGCTGCACTGGCGCTCCGCCGAGCGCTGCTACGCTGAGCCGGGTTCACCCTAACAGTGGACGCCACTGTGCATAGTCGTTTGCGTCCAATTTCTAAGGAGCTTCGCTCTTGGGTTGTATTCGTACACAGAACTGCTAGTTTTAGATGCGAAGCAGCTCTTTGACTCACGTGTGTAACGCCGTACGTTACGTGCGTCCGTACGAATGCGCCGCAACGCGTTCCCCTGGCCGTAGGTGTTGGAGCGTTGCCAAGTAGGTCACGCCACAGCTGCGCGTTGACGTCACGCTCCCCTCGCATGCTTCCCTCGCAGGTGCGCGCTGGCGTCACTCGCTCCCTCACCCACAGCATGCTCGCGGCAGCGCCCGCAGCTGCCGGCTGCTCCGCCCACTCCCAACACCTCTGAACATGTCACTTCTCTCTCGCTTCACCCTCTCCACCGCCCGCAACGCTCGACCGCACGTCGAGTGGAAACACTCTTTCGGCTCGTTTATCTGCGATGACGCCCGTTTCAACCGGGTCAACGCCGTGCGCACCGCTGCTGCTTCGCATCCCATCAGGGTTCCCTTCGGGGAGATGGTCCAAGTTTTTTTCATGCAGTTGATTACTGCGAATGGCGCCATTCGGGATACTGCTTCGCAGTTGATTACAGCGAAAGCCCGTAAAAGTTTCTTTAGCAGCGTTCGTGAGCAGGCGACAGCGGCGTTTCGTTCAGAGGGCACGTTGAGTTTTTTTTTTGTATGTGGATTGTCTTCTGAGTAACAGCCCGTGGTAACAGCTCTGGTCAGCGTCTCCTATAGGGCTGTAACAGCGCTTCTGCGCGCCGCACTATTCTCTTCTTCGGCATTTGCTGGCCCAAGAAGGTACGCAAGTGTTTCGTTGAAATCGCGGGGGGTTGAAACCTTCAACAGCGGGCGCAAGAATCGGAGAGGAAAAATGGAGCAAGAAACGGAGGTGGCGGAACGCGCTTTGTGTCCACGCTCTGTGACTGCGGCGGAACGCGAGCAATCCGTGCGAGCGGTTTTCTCCGGAAACCGAAACGGCGGCAATTCCCGTTGTCTGCCGCCAGACGCCGCCAGCATGAAGTGGCTCTCCTGCAATGTGATGTTATCTGGTTGCCTCAAGTAGCGGAGGGTCACTTCCTAAATGTGTCTTGCTCCGTGCTCAAGTTTCAATCATCCTGCATTAAAGTGAACGCTTAATGCACGAAATTACGTTAATGTGAACCAAGCAAATCAAGAGTAATTCAAGTTAATAAGCTTGAATTGTTTTGCACAGCTTAGGCTCGCGCGTGTTATCTGTCAATTAGGCTAAGGGCTCAGGTGACTGCACCAGTGCCTGAGTGGCTGCCTCATGAGCTGTAGCGTCAAAGCATCGCCACTAATGTTTTGGCTTGAAATGACACAATTTCCACGCATCTCCACGAAGTGAATGATGACGAGTGGGCGAAGCTAGGTCCTAAGGCCCATAATGTGTACGTTGAATTCGCCGACTAGTATAAAGGGTTTGTGCTTCTAGGTGTTTTGTATTGTCCCGTTTTGTTTGTTTTTCTTTTAACCTTTTGTTAACGGCGCAAGGTGGCTTTTTATCACGGCTGTGTAGCCGGTGTTGTGATACGAGTGTGGACGCCTGGTACAACGACGGATGCCGGACAAGCCTAGATCCTAAGAAGCTTCGCCCCTAAAAATATTCGTTCTGCCTCCTACAGAAAAGTATCCAAAAAGGGGGCCAAATAATTCCGTCTAAATGGTTTAGGCACCGTACGATGTATTAGTGAGGTGAGCAGTTTTCTAATTCACTTAATTCTATGCTATTTGGATGTGACCATGTATGAGGTGACATAAATATGGTCGAACAGCAGTGGTTTGCATTAGGGGTGTGCACGGGCTCCAGGTAGCCCGAAAGCCGGGCTCGTGTAGGCCAACGTCTTCTCATCACGAGTCGGGGCCGCGTCCGGGCTACCTTGTTTTCTCTTTCGGGCGGGCCGGGCCCGGCGCAAAGCCTGAATCAAGTTTAAGACATCTTACTTCTTTGCTTTCGGCAGAGCGTGGGCAAATTGATGAAGAGTAGCCAGCCATAAAAAAATTACACCATCTCCCGCTAAAGGGAACCATGTGTAGATGTGAAGCAGCGTGCGCTAACGCTTACACTGGCGGCGACGTCGGACGCTGGCGCTCATCGCAGCGTTGCGCAGGAGAGAAAACTGGGGAGACGCAAAGCACGCAGTGATGGAGCGGTGTTTCCTACTGGAACATGCCAATCGCTGCTAATGGGCAATGAGAGACAGAAGACTCCGACTGGACACAGAGACCCGCAGTCCGCTTTTAGTTAACGCGCACGCTGCGAATTTTTATTTTTTCAACAACGCACAGGAGAAATCTCCCACCGGCACCACCTTGCAGGTCAAGATCCACTGCCATATATACGCGGTGGCCAGTGAACCGGTTGTGTAGCGCGAGCAGTCGGTTTTTTTCAACCAAGAAACTCACTAGCAGACGCTGCCTGCGTCGGCGTCGCGAGGCGAGAGAGGGGGGGAGCGTAGGAGAGGAGAGAGAGGGGGGGACGCGCATGCGCAGTGGGAGTGCGGACGCCGTGGGGAGGGATGCCTAGAGGAGAGTGGGGGGAGCGTAGGAGAGGAGAGAGAGGGGGGGGACGCGCATGCGCAGCGGGGAGTGTGGACGCCGCGGGCAGGGATGCCTAGAGGAGAGAGGGGGGAGCGTAGGAGGGGAGAGAAGAGGAGAGGCGCATGCGCAGTGAGGGTGTGATTGCCGCGGGAAGGGATGCCCAGAGGAGAGAGAGGGGGAGAGGAGGTTTTTTTTTTCGTTGAAAGGGTTTGCGCATGCGCAGTAAGGGAGGCCACGCGGCACACCACCACCACCACCACCACCGGATTAAGCTTCGCCACAAGATGCTTCACATCTAAAAAGCAATGCTTAGAATTATTAGCTGAGGGGAGAGACAGTAGCGAGAATTTACCAGTCACACAAGATGGGCTTTGAGAAAATATATCCATGGAATCATCCTCCTGTCCTGCATCTGAGGTACGTAACTGCTGGAAGAACAAGCAGTGTGGATATCTCAAGCTTGCTACGCTTCCGAAAAAGATATCGGCAATTCTGGCTACCATTGCGTGCAGCGAACGGAACATCAGTTCGGCGGCATCTGTGTTGCAGGAGCGCCGCACTTCACTGATCATATGTCGGATTGTTATATTTGTTAAGCTTGCTATATTTACACGAGAACTTTTTATCTGTGCACAAAAAGTGACTGTCATGAGAAATTTAAAATTTTTTTTTGATATTTCGATATGTTCGATAAAATACCACATTATCGGAAAGCGATATCTTGAGTCCGCAGCAAACCTTCATAATATCGGGCAGGACCGGACCGGGCCCGGCCTTTTGTGTTTGTAGGTCGCGCCGGGATGGGCAGGCTCGCCGCCCTTTAGCGTAGCGCTCGGGCGCGATGTCGACGCAGCCAGCGGGCCTGGGCGGGGCACGGGCTCGAAAATGAGGCCCGCGCACGGCCCTAGTTTGCAATGGAGATCAAGTCAACGGATAGCGCGTCGATTTCTCAACCGCTTATGTTGGCGGCCGTGATCGGAATACTATTTTCCTCTAATTGATGGCTTCTTATATTGAGGCGCGCAGGAGGTTAAAAGATTCAATGCAAGCGTGAATTATTTCAAGATTATCTTTAAAACTTACAGTTACCTTCCTTTTGTGAGCCAAAGAAATGAGACACACGATCTGCACACTTAGAGCAACGAACGGGGTTTGACAAACTAGGTAGACACAACGTTGACTCGAGAGTGTGGCTCCAACAGCGCTGCTCTCCAGTCCCGTGCTAGGCATAATTCTCTGTGAACAAGAGTACACATGGTACTCCAGATCGATCCATTTTGATTCTGAACAGGTTCGTTAGACCACCTGAAGGGCTAATTATACAGAGCTTACCGAGCTCGCATACTTGGCTACCCAGCATTGCAAATCATATTTGCTTTCCCAACACTCAGAAGTACTGGAGGTCAATGATCAATGAAATATACTCGGAGTAAATCGTAATTAAACTTGAGTGATCTCATCAGTCGCAGCAGAAAGCACAGGACCGGGTTGATTGGCGAAACATGGGAGAGGCCTTTGCCCTGCAGTGAGCGTAGACAGGCTGATGATGATGATGATGATGGACTCATCAGCAGTCAACGCGAGTGGTGCACATAATGATCCCGTCAGCACGTCACCGCATAACGTGATCATGACGTCACATATCGCCAAAATTTTGGCGTAATCATGTCTTCAATCTGACATCATCACAACATACATAAAGTGGCGGCACATGATAACGTCATGACATCGTCGCGTTGCATTGCCTCCGTGATCGGCCCACAGGTCTGCCGATCACGGAGGGCATTAGATCCGCGGTGCATCGGTGGGCCGACCAGGGTGGCCGTGCAAAACCACGTGAGATGCAGACAGCTTGCATTGCCGCCGATCTTGGAGGCAATGCGAAACCACGTTGGGTGCAGAAATATTTCGTCGAAGACGGGGGAGGACCCCAGCATCGTCTGAAAGAAAGGAAGAAGGAGATGGGTTTCGCCTTCGAGTTTTCTTAGGGAAAATGCATGACGGTCCCCGAAAGCTTTCTTTTCCCAAGAAAATCACAGATTATTTCCCTCAACAAATCCTTCACACCAAAACCAGGATACACAGCGTCGTATGAAGGGGGAAGCCTTCAACAGTCGAACCCGCCTATAGCGAACTCGCAAAAACGAACTGAATTAATCCCAATATATTCTGTATGTCGATATGCATTTTTTTAACGAATGTACTGCATTGTCCGCGTGAAAATTGACTTCGCGGCCATGCTTGACCTTTTTGCAAGGTAGCCGGCTCACGGCAATATGCGGCAACGCTTTGTAGCTTTATTAGTTTAGCAGGTTAAGGCACTGCCGTGTCGTCTCCTCATCTCTCGCGTTGGCGTCACGCAGGTTCCACGTTGGATACACATAAGCCGAGCAGGCTGCCCATCTGGAACGCCAGCACGCCGTGAACGCCAGCGTCGCCGAAGGCCTACTTCATCTGTCCGAGCCAGAGAAGCGATAGCGAAAAGCCAGCACCGGGAGTAAGACGCACCACGCTCGGAGCCGCAGATAGTAGTGAAATTAATCTGTTGTAGCGCCGAGCCATTCATGCCCAGTCGGCCAGAGAAAAAAAATTAAACCATCTCCCGCTAAAGGGAACCATGTGTAGATGTGAAGCAGCGGGCGCTAACGCTTACACTGGCGGTGGCGTTGACGCTGGCGCTATCGCAGCGTTGCGCAGGAGAGAAAACTGAGGAGGCGCAAAGCACGCAGTGATGGACCGGTGTTTCCTACTGGAACATGCCAATCGCTGCTAATGGGCAATGAGAGACAGAAGACTCCGACTGGACACAGAGACCCGCAGTGCGCTTTTAGTTAACGCGCACGCTGCGAATTTTTATTGTTCAACAACGCACAGGAGAAATCTCCCACCGGCACCACATTGGAGGTCAAGATCCATTGCCATATATACGGGATGGACAGTGAACGGTTGTGCAGCGCGAGCAGTCGGTTTTTTCAACCAAGAAACTCGCTAGCAGACGCTGCCTGCGTCTGCGTCGTGTGGCGAGAGAGGGGGGGGAGCGTAGGAGAGGAGAGAGAGGGGGGGGACGCGCATGCGCAGTGGGGTGTGGACGCTGTGGGCAGGGATGCCTAGAGGAGAGAGGGGGGAGCGTAGGAGAGGTGAGAGAGGGGGGGACGCGCATGCGCAGTGGGAGCGTGGGCAGGGATGGTTAGAGGAGAGAGGGGGGGAGCATAGGAGGGGAGAGAGGAGGGGCGGCGCATGCGCAGTGAGGGTGTGGATGCCGCGGGGAGGGATGCCTAGAGGAGCGAGAGGGGGGAGAGGAGGTTTTTCATTTTTATTTTTTTGAAAGGGTTTGCGCATGCGCAGTAAGGGAGGTCACGCCGCACACCACCACCGGATTAAGCTTCGCCATAAGATGCTTCACATCTAAAAAATTACACCATCTCCCGCTAAAGGGAACCCATGTGTAGGGATGCGAAGCAGCAGCGTTGCGCACGGGTGGCGTCACGGGTTGAACGGCGCGAACGCGGGTGCTGCGGTGAGCGCTTGAAGATTCGTTTGAAGCGATGGCTGGCGTAGGCCTTGTCGTTTCTTCCGAGTGGACAGGGGGCGCTGGACCGGAGCTGGCGCGCGTTTCGCCTTGACTACCACGGCCTTGCGATCGGTGAAGTGCACGCTCAGAGGTTCCTGCAGACATTTGACGTCGAAGTTGGCAAAGACCAGATCGATGCACGTTCCCCATATCGTGGTGCGTAGTTTCCGTTCCGCCGACACGCACTTCAGCGAGTGCACGTCACACATGTAATCGACGAGCCATTCTCCTCCTCCTCTGCTGACGTCAACGTTGAAGTCTCCCGCGACTATAAGAGGCGCGCGTCGACACGCCTCGCCGCAATCAGTCAGCGTCTCCTCGAGACAGCGCTCGAGGCGGGCGCGCGGCAGGCGAGGGAGAGAGTGACGTCAGCGCGCACTGCGAGGGGAGCGTGACGTCAACGCGCAGCTGCGGTGTGACCTACTTGGCACCGCTCCAACACCTGTGGCGAGGGGAGCGCGTTGCGGCACGTTCGTACGGACGCACGGAGGGAGGGACAGCGTTACACAGTCTAGTCAAACAGCTGCTTCGCATCTAAAGGTTACACCATCTGCCACTAAATGGAACCATGAGGGGATGCGAAGCAGGATTGGGGGGTGCACACCAAGTTTCCGTTTACGTTCACTCGGCCGTAGAAGCCAAGCGTCGGCGTCGAGCAACCGCTTCCGCTACAGAGAGACAACGCGAGTCTGCGGCGGGGTAGCGAGGCTTTCGAGACAACTGCAGCGACCGGGAACCAACGGAGCGACCGCACGATTCAAGCGAGACTTCCTCGAGTGAGCGCACGCGCTTATATGAAACGTGGGAGGGAGAGGAGGGAGTGGGTTTACAGCCTGCAGCGTGGGGGGGGGGGGGGGAGGAAGAGGAGAGAAGGTGACCGAACGCCTGCGTAAACGCCCGCGTAAAGGAGGAGAGCGCGGATCACTTGGATTTCAACCTATTACTGAGCGTGGCCTCCGAGATTAGGCGGCGGCGCGCCGCCGGCTAATCTTGGAGGCCGCGTTCTCAGCGTGAAAGCTGCGAAATTAGTTGTGTGCCGCATGAACATTTGACTCCCCCGTATTCATAAACGCTCCTTGACTTGACTTGCAACCGCCTCAAGGCAGCGCGTTTGAAACGCGTTTCTGCTGCCTTGGAACCGCCTAAAAACAGCGCGTTCCAAATGCGTTTGTGCTGCATTGGAGGCGGTGGCAAGTCGAGTTCAAGTCAAGGAGCGTTTATGAATTTTCGTTGAAGGGGTGGCGTGTGCACGACGCGCAAAGCGCGCGAACGTGAACGCATGTGAAACGGAGGCAGATTAGTCTCGCATCTTGCTGCTAGTCGCAGTAAAAAATTAAAAAGAAAAGCACGCACACATTCCGTTTGTGTGTTTTATTATTGCTCTGAAGTTTCATTCATCTATTCCAGCAACAAATCACGCAAACTACACGTCGTGTCAAATAATGATCGCAGTGTGCCGTGGTACTGTGGGCGACGTCAGAGCGCAGTCGTCCACGTAGAGGAGCGACATCACAGCACTACCGTCTACGTAGGGCCATTCCATCGTGTACGTCATCCGTTCATTCTCTGGGCACGAGCCCGCGAGAAGGAGGGTAAGCAGCGTTCAGCTTGTAATTTTACCCATTTCCGCTCCGCGCACCGTTGAAAATTTTGCCAGACGTGATTGTGAACGCCCAGTGTATGCATTGCGCTCGTCAGCTCACAATTGTCAGACCTGGTGAGGGGCCCTTTAAGTTCACCGCGTGTGGCGTCCGGTGGGTTTCACCCAACGCCGCACGCGTTTATATTCTGCCAGTAGTATACTGCCGACCGAATGGCGCATGGCGTGATTGTCTAAGGCAGAGCGCTGCGGAACTAGGGGTCACAAGTTCGAATACTCAATCAGGCGCTTCGAAAAGAGTTTCTAGTGAAATAATATTGTGGCTGCAGTTATATGGACACTATAGGCGGATTCTTACCGTCGCCGTCATGTCCACAAGATGTATATGTATGTATACACATATAAAAGCTACAAATAAAGACAATTCACCAGAAAAACTTTTTCGAAGCGCCCAACCGAGTATTTAAACCTGTGACCTCTCGCTGCGCAGCGCTCTACCTTAGACAATTACGCCATCCGCCATTCGTTCCCCAGTATACTAACGGCAGAATACAAACGTAGGTTAAATGCGCGATACGCCACACGTGCCAAAAATAAGATTATGGGAGATGTGTACTTTGCTGCATAGGTTGCCCACGCTGCATTTTTGTCGTATATCTGTTTTTATAGTTTCCTTTGTCATCTTTCTATTCCCTTTCCCTGATCGCCCAGTGTGGGGTAGCCAACCGGAAATCTTTCTGGTTAACCTCCCTGCCTTCTCCTTTCTGTTTGCTTCCTTTCCATTTTGGGGTTGTAGCGCCGCGCCAATCGTGGCCAGCCGGCCGCGGAAAAATAAGAGCGTCCCCTGGCTCGTGGGAGCGCGTGCTTAAGGGAACGCTTTCGCTCAAGGAGGCTTGTGCAATAAGAAACGAGACGCCTTAAAGGGGCACTAAAGAGCCAAACGGTTTTTCGCGTAATAGTAAAGTACAATTCCACAATCCCAAAAACACCACTCTTACCGCGACACGACGCTTGGTAAGCGAGGAAACGCGAGGAAAGAAAATGTGGTTTGAGACGCCACCTTGAGATTGCCGCACTAAACACCGTGACGTCACCAATTTCGAAGGCGTCTACTGGGTCCTACGTAGATTCTAATCGATAAAATTGAAGTACATTGTCATCTGCGGGTGCCATAGACCTAGCATACGAAGTTTCAGAAAATTTGATCCAGCCAATGTTACGAAAATACGAAAAATACATTTTGAAAATTTTCAGGTCACGCTCGGAGATTTCGGCGCGAAATTTAAAAATGAAACTTCAACCTTGAATTTCTCCGCTAATAATGAACTTGTGATCCTGAAACATGGCATTAGAGTTCTCAGAGTGCAGTTTGGCAATCTAAACCAAGTCACTCTTTCTCTTTGCTGTCCCCTTTAATCAGAATCACAATATATATCTCACATCCATGACGAGAATCCTGAGGCTAAAATTACACCGCCAACAAACAACTCACCCACGAAGAAAAAAAATATGTACGACACAAACGCTGACAACCGCTTTATTATGTCATACACCAATGCATATAAAAGCCCCAGGACAGCTTACCGCGCATGCGCACACAACATTAGCGCTAAACGAAACTTGTGGCAAGGATGACAGTGTATTAGATAGGCGACGAATTCCTACGAGTATATTTCATTGAATACTGACCTCCCCTACCTCTGAGTGTTTACAAAGCAAATATCATTTGTAATGCTAGGTAGTCAAGTATGCGAGCTCGGTAAGCTCTGTATAATTAGCCCTTCAGTTGGTTTAACTGACCTGTTCCGAACGAAAATGAATAGATTTGGACTACCACGAGTACTGCTTTTGGCAGAGCAGTACGCCAGGTGGGAACGACAACATCCACTGCTGTTGGAACCGAACCTCGAGTCAACGTTTTGTCTACCTACTTTGTGAAACCCCGTTTGTTGCTCTAAGTGAGCAGTTCGTTTCTCTCCTTTCTGTGGCTCACAAAAAGAAGAGAACTCTAAATTTTAATAATAATCTTGAAATAATTCACGCTTCCATCGAATATTTTAACCTCTTGCACACCTCACTATAAGAAATGGAGAATTGGAGAAAATAGTATTCCGATCACGACCGCCAACATACGCGGTTGAGAAATCGACGCACTATCCGTTCAGTGGATCTCCATTGGAAAACTATAGCCGTGCGCTGTCCGCATTCCCGAGCCCGTGTGTGTGTGGGTGAAAAACATTTAATGGATGAGAGTTTGCAGGCCCAAAAGGACCCTTTACATAGGGGGAGTCCTTATTCCGGGACCCTTCTGGACAAGGCCGCTACCCGCGCCCGTCGGACTAGAGCTCTTCGAGCCTCCAGTCCTGAGCAATTGAGTAGAGCTGACTCTCATGCCTCTCTAGTATGGGGAAGGGTTAGGGGTAGGGGAAGGATTCATCTGACATGCCCACACCATGTGAAAGTTATCGGATACTTCCCCACAGTGAGCGCACCGCCCATCAACTTTTGGGTCAAAATGCTTTCCTATGGCAGGACACAACAAGGTGTTGGTCTGCAGGCGCCTTAGGATTCGTTCATCGACCTTACTCAGACCCTTAGCAGGGACCGGGAAAAGCCGATGGAGTTCGCAATAGTGCTCCAGAATTTCTCGGAATCGCAGAAGCGGCTGCCTAGGTCTCTGAGCCGGAAAAGCCTGGGTGAGGTGCCCGGTGGTTAAGCGCGCGGGCGGCTGCATCCGCAGCCTCGTTACCTCTAAGGCCCTGGTGGCTCGGAGTCCAAACGATGCGTTTGGGGGGACGGGTCTGAATCCCTTCCCGAGTCCGTGGCCGGCCCGCGCCAATGCCAACTTCAAAATAATTTCAGGCCTGCTGACTACCGCAATGATGTCACGCGTCTTGACCAATCAAGCGCGCACGGGAGGCTGTGAAGCCATTGCCACCAATGTCTTCCGTGAAAAGATAAAACGTTCGCGGCGAGTTTTACATGTACAGCAGCTTACTTTTGCCTTTTGCGTCGGTATTGGCGCTGGTTTAAGGAATGTATTACGCTTTAAATTCTTTGGCGATTTATCTGCAAGCCATTTATTGTTCCACTCAGAATATAAGAAAATATTTTACGCTATCGAACGTGTGACGGATTTATAAGAGCTAAGTTTGATTGCCGAACAAGGTGACAAAATAAATAGGGTGAATTTTATTCGTTCTTTATTTACTTACACACACATGACACACTGTGAGGAAGAGTGAGCGCTTTTGTACTCTCGTGCCGGTTCTTGGATCAGTGCACTTGCTAGTCGTCCTTAAATATTCCGACTTGAAATTGAGCTCACACACCTGAACATCATTTAAGAAAGCGATGTATCACAGCCTTTATGCTCCACATGCCCCTTATTGACTAAAATACAAAAAGGGAAATCTTTGAGGTGTATACAGGCATCCAAATTCGGTTGAAGAGCAGCAGTACATACTTCAAGAAAATAATTTGGGCGAAGGTACTGGCGAGACTGGCGCATAATTATAATACCGCAAAAAAAAAAAAAATGGTCGGAGCAGCGGCAAGAAATACTACGTCTGTAATGAAGAAGAAGTGCACAACAGATGCACGACGCCACACACCAGCCCTCCTTCCCTTTTCTCAACAAAGTAATCGGAGGTGTTACAATAAGCCCTCGGTGCTACGCGCAAATCGCGAAATGTTTACTGACCCTGAAGGAAAAACCTCTGTTTTGAGAATATATTGCGACACGCGTTTAATGCTCCATTTTGACGTGTTCGGGGTGCGAGCAGCGGAACGTAAATTACATCTTTCGGTCCGCTTGTGAAGTCCATTGAGCGGAGCGTGAAAGTGCGCCCACTTCGTTTCACCATCGTTTTGTAGCCAAGCAGACCACGTCTCGGCAAACGCGCTCGTCAAAAACGCGATATCTATGCCGTTCTCTCGAACGGCGGGAGCATGCATGCGCACGTTTACTCGGCAGCAGACGAGGTTCAAAACTTAGTGACGTCAGATGCCATGCCCGGAGTAGTGAGCAGGCCTGAATTATTTTTCAAGGTGGCATTGGCCGGGATCGAACATGCGGCTTTCGGGTCAGAACCTGAGCACTGTAGCCGCTACACCACCGCGGTGGGTGGTCGCATACCTGAGTATAATCGGTTTCATTGCGCTTTCACGAACAGTTAGCAAAGAGGCGAAGACGAGATATAGCATGCTATGTACATAATGAAATACATTATTTCGGGAGTCTTTTATTGTGTGCTCTAGAAACGTAAAGAGCGTTGTTTAAATTAAAGCGTCTGATTTAAAATGCCTAAATTGAGAAGATCAGTGAGCAAGCTCTTAAGAGGATTATCACTGGCAGTGAATATGGCATGGCCTGTTGCCTTCAGGCTATAGCGCAGAAAAATAAATCATTTGTAATGCGACACCAACAAATATTAGGTACGTTAAGTCTGTCTCTGCATATTCTCAAACCGTCATCACCATCTCATAGGCTGTCATTTTCTTGAAATTAGCTTTCTTAGATTACAAAAACGGCAGCGACGAAAGGACGTCTTTACTTTCTTCAAGAAACCTGTGTGGGCCGATGACAATACAATCGAATGAAATATAATGAAAAGGACGAGAGCATGGACAGCACGCCCTTTCGAAATAAGCGCTTTTCAAGCAAAGCCAAGTGACTTGTGTGCACGCATTCATTGCAAAATAACTGCCGATTCTCGATCGAGCAGCAAGCCGACCGCTCGTCGCACGCCTTGCGCTTATAAGTCAGCGATCACGGTTGGCTCTCGGTGGCGATAGTCGATATCGTGCTGCCTTTTTTTTTAATGCGTATTGTCGTTTTGTCTGCCGCGCTGCATGCGTCATCGCACCAATTCTGAAAGTTGAAGGTCTGTACGCCACGTGGTGTGAAAAACGGCGAACTATAAGCGATGTCCCGAATTCCTGGGTATGAACGTCGTCCGCTAGTTGTTGGGCTAACTGCTGCCTTCTTCATTTTTAGTGGAGCGGTAGCCAGTAGTGGGATTTCCCACCGTAGCGCATACCTGGCTTTCATGATGGACCGGGACTACTTGACAAGTGCGCCCTGACGAAAGGAGGCGGGGACAAGCCTAGCCCCTTAGGTGCTTCGCAACTCAAAGTTAGCTGCTAGTCTTATTTGGTATAGCAGAACAGACTGTCGGGCTAGTTGGCTATCCACAATCACAGTAAGTCCATGTCCAATAAACAGTTGTTAGTAGCGCCTGTCCTGCGTCCGGTCTGCTCTTTGTGTGCTCGTCATTTTTAGCGCTCGTTCTTTCTGTGATTACTTGGTATTACATTCCAATTTGTTGCCACCGCATTCATTGCTGCGCTCTTGCGGCGAAATCACGATTTCGATAACAATGTAGTCACTGCGACTATAATGAATTGTACATGGCATTCCAGCACCATTTGGTGTTTAGTTAAAAGGTAGCGCATTTACACTGCGGTGTACTCACTATGAAAAGAGGTAAGCTTTACCTATTTACAGAATTCTAGTCAAGGGTCTCGCAGATCACCGTTGGAGATAAAGTTACCGAATCGCCTTCATGTCCATCAGGTATGACTAACCTCGTTTGTTTCGCGAAGTGTGTCGCCTGTTTACGTTGTTTTCCGCAAAATATATGTAACAGTGCCTTTCTCGAGCTATTTGTGGAATACTTCGATCTATATTTTGATATTTTAAACCTATGTGTACATTTTCAATAAAAGAAGACGAAAGTTATATAATTAATGTCTTAATAATATAATAGCTCGGATTTAATGTCCCAGAACCTTTATATATGGACACCATAGTGTAGGGCCCCGGAAATTTGAATTTCTTGGCATTATTTAACCACACGAGCCTCTAGCGTTTTCTTCAACCGAAATGCGACCACCGGAGCCGGTATTCGATGCCGTGACCTTAACTGCAAAGCACCGAGGCAAAAATGGCGTAAATACATCGTACACCGAGCACCGGGCAGCGTGAAACGTCCCAAGAAGTTGTCTTTCCCTCACAAAGAGATCTCTTTTCATCACCCGAGGGGTCCTTTCCAAATCCATTTCGCAGAGCGAGTGGTGTGATTAGAAAGGCGCGCGCGTGGAAAGAGTAGAAACTACCGCTTGCTGTCACACGTTTTCACTCATGATCATAGGCGTGCGCACTAGGGGGGGGGGGGGGGCGCAAAGTCAGCCCCATACATTGACATAATAGGGAAGGGGGGGGGGGCGCTGCGACGAAGCTTCGGCCCCCTCCCCCGCTCCCTGAAGGGGAACCCTGCGCACGCTTATGCTCATGATTCCACGTCGTCGCGCACGTCGGCCCATCAGGGTTTCCGTTCGCTTTCCCGTGATGCTCCGCTCTATTTGTTTACTCGATGGTTGCTGTGAAACGGAAGTGCCTGCTGCTGTCCGCAAAGCTGGCCATAATCAACACAGTCTAACGTGGAGAATAGAAGTCGCACTGCCCTGCCACGTAGAGCATCTGAAGAAGCGCGCTCTGTACGACACTGAAGTCCCAAGCGGAGAAGAGACTGCAGGTGCCCGACGAGTACGCATAGTGGAGTACGAAGACGTCGAAGCGCTGTCCCCACCAGTAGAATATTTAATTGCGTATTACTCGCTCATGGATACAAACTGCAGGCCAAAGTACACACATTGGACAAAAGCTTCAGCCAGTCACCCCACCCCCCAAGTGTACGAACTGCGGGCCGTTGTTTCGCTTTTGTTTCGTACGTGTTTATGATTCGTTAATGCGATAGTGTTAAAAAGCTTATTTCGCAGAATTTCCGGGGTCGGCGTCGGCGTTGTCCGAGAGAGAAAGATTGAAATATAGGGCAATTAAATAGAGAGAAACTTTTATATATTTTCTATTCTTTTCACTTTTTTTCTTGTGATGATAGGATTTGTTTTGGCATGACCTGTTTCCTTCTCTCTGATGTCCTCTATATGTTCTAAAGGCGAACCAGTTTAAAGGCCTGATTACACGTACGCCTTGCAACGTGTGGGCGCGCGGTGCGCCCAGTCGCTGTGCGCGCCCTCTTCCTATGGAGCGAAGCTACGACGCGAAGCTACACGTCCTCTCCCTCCATAGTGAGAACGCGCATGACGATGGGTCGCGGTGGGCGCTGACACGCTGCAACGCCTACGTGTGGTTAGAGCTTAAGAGACCGCGCTGTCGTCGTCACGTTTGACGCCAACTGCGTCAAACGTTACGCTATTGGTGTCATGTTTGATACACATGCGCCGAGCAGGATGCATGTTTTCGACGCCAGCACTTCCTAGCCCGTGAACGGCAGCTACGCCGAAGAGCTAATTGGTCTGTCCAAGCCAGCGAAGTGACAGCGAAACTCCAATGTCGGGAGTTAGACACATATTAGAATGCTTTGTTGGGCGCGTTGGTTCATTATGGAAAGGATTTGAGCGCTCGTGTAGTCGTCTTCTTGTCTTGTGTCCCGTCCTTTTTTGCGCTCAAATAGTTTCCTTAGACGCATATCTACGAAAGAGAGAAGCGGATGCAAAACTCCTGCGGCGGTAGTTAGACGCACCACGCTGTGAGCAAAGGAAGAATACCAAAAATCACGGTTCCACCGCGGGCGCGAAGCACTGAATGGTATAGCAACATACCAAATCTGGCGAAACTCTAGAGAAGTTTAATATTGGGGACGCGAGGAGCTAGGAGACCCATGAAACTCGCGAGCCGCCAGGGCGCGTGCGGAAAACTCAAGCTACTCTCGGACTTTTGCTCTCGCTTTGTCCCAATAATGTCCCTGGATATTTTTTGGAAAGTACCGTCTTTCTTTAAACCGAGCCGCCACACCGCGCGCCCTCCTCTCCCGCCTCTCGGGCCGTCGCGCGGGAAAGGTCACGAACATCGCGCGTGTTATCAGTATGACATAGCATTCTTGATGGGATGGTGGCGAGAGCCGGGTTATAGGTAATAGGGCCGGCGCCCGCACTGCGGCCACTTTGGGAGAGGATATAGAGGAGACTCGGCCTGTTGGGGAGGAGGGCCGGCCTGTTGAGAGAGGATATTGTCACGTGGTCGTGACGTCGACGAAAAAAACAGTCAGCGGGTCAAAGAAGAAACTGTTTATTTGGCCGGACTTGTGGCCGTGAAACGTAAAGGCAGATTACAGCTATGCACACTGGCACAGATAGCGGCGAACGGAGCGTCGGCCGTCGATCAACTGATCATTGTTGGAACGCGACGGCTTTTATAGATCACGCGTCGAACATTCTAGCCTTATCTCTGGTCGTCGCGCTGGCTCTCGAATAATCTTGGGTGTTCGGGTCTTGCGCGCAATCTTAACAAAATGATCTACTACAATCGTGAACCTTCTTGAACACTGCAGGCGCGGTTTGTTCACAGTCTTTGTGGGCGTAAACCGAATACAGTAAAAGTGAAAGAAACGCGCGTGACAATATGGAGGAGAGTGTCGTTACATTCTATAGTCAGGGGCTTTATGTCCCAAGACACTGTAGCGCCCTCCTTTAGTCGTCGTACAAAACCGGAAAGTGTGTGACCACAACAGAAGAAAATAAAGACGGCAGCTTGGCAGTGGCACGTGATAGGGTGCCTTGATGGCACGCATCGAGGACCACTAGCATGTGAAGCCACGGCTCCCGTTCCCTGCTGCCGTCGATTCTGGGCACAATGTAAGATACGAATTCGCCACGCGAGTAGAATGTCGCGCCGCCAAGGGGAATTCAGGAGCGTCCTCTCGAGGAGGGTCAGTAGACGACACAAGGGCAGCACAACGCAGTTGCTCACTTTTCCGACAGTGCTAGCCTCGGTTTTAACGCGTAAGCAAGAAAGGAACACTACGACATGTTTCCTGCATTGGTGATGAAACTGGGCCCTCCGTGACACGGTAAATCTGGTTCGTTCTTGCAAGACGAGAAGTTTACTTGAAAATATGTGGCAACTCGCGCGTTCAATGATAGCCCACAGTGTACATATATCAGCTTAGCGAGGTTTTCTGTAGCCATGTACAAGGGCGTAGGCAGATATATTTTTCAATAGGTCACCACCTTGATCTGAAATGGGGTCCGTGTAGGTAGATGTGGTCGTGTGTGAGTTTGTGCTTTGTATATAAGAGCAGAAAAAAATTTTGGGGAAGGCACGGGCCAGGTGTGCCACCCCCTGGCTACGCCACTGGCCACGTACCAGGCAGAGTCCTACCACCGAACGTTTCAGTTCGGTGGTAGGACTCTGCCCGCGTTCTCCGCGAGCGCTTTCCGCCGATAGAGCATCCGTTCGCTCACTTAAATGGGTAGGCTTTTCCGTCCTCTTGATGAGTGAATCCAGGCTTGCACTCTCCCCGCACTCGACGCGAAGCGCTAGCGTTTAAAGCTATCTGCTTCGCCAGCTTCGGAAAATCGCGCACACTCGATGGATGGCTCACCGGCGACAGTTTGTGGGACGCGTTGCAGACACCCGACCAACTCGGGCGACGCCAAATTACCGAAAGGCGGCGCATCATCACCTCAGAACACGCCTCCGCTCAGCCGCGTCCATGCGGGATTTTTATATTAACTTTAGGGGGTGTGCGAATCGTGAAATGTTATCTCGAATCGAATTCGAATCGAATAGTGCCGAATAGTGACCAAAAATGTCGAATCGAATATCGAATGCCAAAAATTTTGTTGAAAATTGAAAGAAAGAAAAAAGAAATGCAATCTGCCTATGTCCTCAAGCACATAACACGGTGAGTGACTGCCACCTAACTACTACAAATTGTCATGGAGAAACGCAACTTGTCCTACATGACTTGGCTTCAAACTTTCTCGCCCTGATGCTACGGTAATCAATTGAAACATGCGCTCACTGGGCGTCTCAGTAGCAGGGGAAGGGAAGGCATCGTAAAGCAATTTTGACGATACCTGGATAAAGTGCAGCTCTACAAGTTTTCCACTCTTTCAAAATATAATTCCTTTTTGGGGTCAGGAGCTCATTCGAGTATTTTTTGAACTCGGTGCTGGTTATTTTTATCGACGCTAGCAGTTTGACAGTCTCCCAGACTGTTCTCTCGCCTTTTTTGCTAGAGCCATGACGTGCGGAAATGACTTAATCTCCTTCAAAATAAATATGCGCTCACTTTTGAACCAGTTTATCGATGAAGGTTTTAACGGAAGTCTTTCTGTAACGACATTACCGTTAGCTTTAGCCACCTCAATCTAACAAAGTTGCACCATTAGCCTTTGTCGCGCTTTAGATATTCGTCCAGTCAAATTAATGGAAACTTCGAATAGTAGCTATTCGAAAGTCGAACCGAATTATTCGATGAAGTATTATTCGATTCGAATATTCGCACACCCCTAATTAAATTCAATGATTAATAAAACACTTTGGAAGCTTGAAACCATTAATCCTAACCATGCTGTCTCTTCATGCGTTTGTAGTGTGCAAAATAGTTCTGTATTGCTAAAATAGTTGAGGGACTTTTCGCTGCGCTCACAAAGCCGTGATTGTACGACAGAGCTCTACCTTTGGCAGTACTGCGAACAGCTTGTGAAACGGAAATAGGCGTCGATCAAGCCGATCGCATTGCTGTTGGAGCCGAACACGTGAGTCAGCGTTGTGTCCACCTAGCTTGTGAAACCCCGTCTGTTGCTCTAAGTGTGCAGTTCGTTTCTCTCATTTCTTTGGCTCACAAAAGAAAGACAACTCTAAGTTTTAAGAATAATCTTGAAATAATTCACACTTACATTGAATCTTTTAACTTCCTGCACACCTCAATATAAGAAGTGGAGAATTGGAGAAAATAGTATTCCGATCACGACCGCCAACATAAGCGGTTGAGAAATCGACGCACTTATCCGTTCAGTGGATCTCCATTGGAAACTTAGAGCCGAGCTCGGTTCGCATTCCCGAGCCCGTGGCCGACCCTAGCGTGACGCTAAAGGCGTTTAGGAATTCGGTTTTCGTGTCGTGGTAAGCCGGGAGGTAGGCGAGCCGAGGTAGCCGACGATCAGACTTTTCTGCCAAAAGCAGAGCAGGAGACTGGCGTTTGGTAACAATAACAGTTATCCCCAGGACAGCTAACCGTAAGCCCCAGGACAGCTTACCGCACATGCGCACACAACAACAGCGCTAAACGAAACTGTGGCAAGGATGATAGTGTATTAGATAGGCGACGAATTGAATACTGACCTCCCCCTTCAGGTCAGTATTCATTGAATACTGACCTCCCCTACCTCTGAGTGTTTACAAAGCAAATATCATTTGTAATGCTAGGTGGTCAACTATGCGAGCTTGGTAAGCTCTGTATAATTAGCCCTTCAGTTGGTTTAACTGACCTGTTCCGAACGAAAATGGATCGATTTCGACTACCACGAGTACTGCTTTTGGCAGAGCAGTACGCACGCCTAGAGATGCATTCGGAGGACATCAGACGATGCACTGCAGTTGGAGCCGAAACGCGAGTCAACGTTTTGTCTACCTACTTTGTGAAACCCCGTTTTTTGCTCTAACTGAGCAGTTAGTTTCTCTCCTTCCTTTGGCTCACAAAAGGAAGATAACTCTAAATTTTAAGGATAATCTTGAAATAATTCACGCTTCCATCGAATATTTTAACTTCTTGCACACCTCAATATAAGAGGTGGAGAATTGGAGAAAATAGTATTCCGATCACGACCGCCAACATAAGCGGTTGAGAAATCGACGCACTATCCGTTCAGTGGATCTCCATTGGAAACTAAAGCCGTGCGCGGTCCGCATTCCCGAGCCCGTGTGTGTGTGGGTGAAAAACATTTAATGAATGAGAGTTTGCAGGCCCAAAAGGACCCTTTACATAGGGGGGAGTCCTTATTCCGGGACCCCGCTGGACAAGGCCGCTACCCGCGCCCGTCGGACTAGAGCTCACTTTGAGCCTCCAGTCCTGAGCAATTGAGTAGAGCTGCCTCTCATGCCTCTCTAGTAGGGGAAGGGTTAGGGGGTAAGGGAAGGATTCATCTGACATGCCCACACCATGTGAAAGTTATCGGAGACTTCCCCACAGTGAGCGCACCGCCCATCACTTTTGGGTCAAAATGCTTTCCTATGGCAGGACACAACAAGGTGTTGGTCTGCAGGCGCCTTAGGATTCGTTCATCGACCTTACTCAGGCCCTTAGCAGGGACCGGGAAAAGCCGATGTAGTTCGCAATAGTGCACCGGAATTTCTCGGAATCGCAGAAGCGGCTGCCTAGTCTCTGAGCCGGAAAAGCCTGGGTGAGGTGCCCGGTGGTTAAGCGCGCGGGCGGCCGCATCCGCAGCCTCGTTACCTCTAAGGCCCTGGTGGCTCGGAGTCCAAACGATGCGTTTGGGGGACGGGTCTGAATCCCTTCCCGAGTCCGTGGCCGGCCCGCGCCAATGCCACCTTGAAAATAATTTCAGGCCTGCTGACTGCCGCCGTGACGTCACGCGTCTTGACCAATCAAGCGCGCACGGGAGGCTGTGAAGCCATTGCCACCAATAGTCTTCCGCGAAGAGATAAAACGTTCGCGGCGAGTTTTACATGTGCAGCAGCTTAATTTTGCCTTTTGCGTCGGGATTGGTGCTGGTTTAAGGAATGTATCACGCTTTAAATTCTTCGATGATTTATCTGCAAGCTATTTATTGTTCCACTCAAAAAATAAGAAAATACTGACATATAAAAGAGTCTTCCAAAGAGTGTAACTAGAATGCTAGAGGCTTCAGTGCTACGGTTGTCGTCAACCTCATCATAGATGAGGTTAAAGGTTACAAATGTTCACTAAGGTTGGGCGTTGGGCTAGTTGGTGCAGCATAATTCCAATCATAAACACTTCGTAGCGTAGGAAAAACAGACACAAAGAAACGACACCAGACAACATACGAACGCTAACTACCAACAAAACGACGGTGTTGAGCACGGTATATATACGCATGTGATGGTCAATAAATCTTTGTTGGTAGTTAGCGCTCGTATGTTGTCTGGTGTCGTTTCTTTGTGTCTGTTTTTCCTGCGCTACGAAGTGTTTAAGATGATCAACCAACAGGCCCAATTCGCCACAATTCTATAATTCCAATGTTTCACAGCGCAGCAGGGCGATTTTTCTCCACTGGTTTTCAACGTTGCGATTGATTCCGGGGGGCACTAGCATTGCTTCCAGTACATGAATCAATGGCTCCTTTACGACGCAAAAAGTGCTTTCGAACGACAAAAGTGATGTATTCTGGAGAACTGTGATAAAGAGAAGTCGCTGCCTGATTTGATCAACCAACGTGGTAATAAATCTTATGCATCTTTCTCGCATCACAGCTTCATCTGCGAGAGAGAACCCGTCGGTTTCTCAGCCTTCATGCTGTCAACGCACGTCTCAAAGAAGCAGCACAGATATGGCTTGGGGTTAAAGTGGTCCTCACGTCTGGACATCTGAACGTCCACCTTTCGATCGGAATCACGATTTTATGAAGCAAGCTTGAAAGCAAAGTCATGAGGTCTTTCGGCAGCGTTGTTTGATACACATCTATCGCCTCAAATGCCTTTTGTTGACCTCTGAACATCTGTCAGAATCGGTCTCAAAAAAAGAAAGTACCCCAGATTGATCTGATTCTCGTACATACCGTACAGCACTTCTGCCTCGTAGCACTTTTCAGTGCGCCTAGCCATATCCAAATGCATCTTCCATTCGGCCCACTGGTCTACGATCCCTGAAATAGCTATTTCGACGAGGGATAGCCACCGCGTCCTGCACTCTTGCAAAATTTTCAGTGGTTTCGTCGCCGCAATTCATCAGACCGCGGAACTTCTTGTATGCAATTTACTGGGCAGGGGATCTTGCCAAGCAGTAGCACGTTTTGCTGATTAGGTATTCTAAGTTTTTCGGCAATGCTTCCCGACGATTTTGAATCAGTGCACTGCGTGAGGCATCCGCCAGAAATCCGCAATGTATGAAAATGGCCCGTCAAAAAATCCGCTAGCCGCTAGGCAAACTTTTTCCCGTCAGAAACAAATAAAATCCGCCAGATTTAGCGGAAAATCGGCTAAATTGGCATCACTGGCTTCGACCAAGAGAGGTTGTGGTCAATAATGACACCCAAATATTTGTAGTCGCGACAGCAGGAATCACTGCTCCGTCAGCGAAGAACGGGTACCGCGTCATTGATTTGTTTGTAAACGTCAATGCTGCAGATTTTTCCTGTTGAGAGTTGCAGGTCTTGACGCCGCAAGTGCTTTGATGTTCCTGATTTCTCGTCTTGATCTTGCTCACGGTTGGGGACGCGTCACTCCGGATACGCATATGCATATCGTTCGCGTGAAGCGCTGATATTGACAACGTTAGTGAGCTCTGCTGCAAGACCTAACGAGCGTGATGTTAGAAAGTATGGGACTGAGGACCGCGGCCTTGTGGAACTGCACGGCTTACATGGTGTAGGAAGTTCACATGGCCACCGCATTCTCTAATAAACGTGCATTCAGTAGCATGCTGGAAGTAGTAGACCCTAGCTCTGATCTATTCTTTTACTTTTTTCCGATATTTGTGTTCAAGAAAGCTTGCAGTACCAGTTAAACATAAACACAAGTGAAGTGACTGGTACAATATAGGTTGGACCTAAATTGAACTCTAATCTTCAGCCGTGCAATAAAACTGCGTTTCCTGTCCTTATCATTAAAGACACAGGACGTGCAAGCACGGACACAAGAAAGAACCGCAAACGCTGACTACCAACGAGTACCTACCAACAAGCTGAGCTCTGTGTTAATCCTGTTTTATTTTCTCCAGAAATATAGAAAACTAACGTACTATACTGCAAACAATAACATTAGAGCTGTAATGTACACAAATCAAAAGAACATAAATGGTTTTTAAAGCTCCCCGAGAATGACTAGTATTTTTCTTGTGCAAAGCGCTGTTCTCACTTGGACAATCACACACTTGGGAATTATATTCTTGTCTCTGGTGCACAAATGACGAACGTCCTTCTTCCAAAGCGAGCACCTGTAACACGCCAAACATAAAAGACCCTCGACTTGTGTCCACAATTGTTGGTTGTCTGATCCCTTTGAACTTGGAACTGGTGACAGCGATGATCGCTAAATGGGTGTTCGTTTACCCAGGGTAGTCAAAGCGCACCACAACATTGTTGCGCTCGTGAATCCACTTTGTGGCTATCCACTTGGATCCCCACAGAACGGGACAACCCACGTGATTCGTAAGCTCCTCCACTGTTCTTTTCTGGTGCCAGAAGGAGAAGTGTATGGGCCCGTCGTTACCCGAGTAGGGCGCCAGGTCGTACCAGAAGAGTGCCGAACCACGCCGTGGCTTCACAGCCAGCTTCAAATGGACGAATGCTGTGGCGCCCCCCTAGCGAGACGTCGGTCAGGTAGAGTAGCATGGTGGCCACACGGTTGCCGCTGCCCGTGTCCCACTCGTCCGCGATCTGATCGAAGAAGCTGGCGTCGTCGTGTGGCGTGTAGTGTCCGCCTAGTCCGTAGTTGGCAACCTGGTAAGCCTCGGAAGACTCCAAGGACAGGCCCGAGGCCAAGCTGATGCGACGACTCAGTGAACTCAGAAATGGATGTTCAGTATCCCACAGCCAGGACACCTGCATTGAAAACGAAACAGCGAAAGATGTTGGCAGTCGTTCTTTCTGATTTTACTCACCGTGGTAGCCGAGCACATAAGGCGCCTCCCAGCTAAGCTCGAGGGCACGGTTTCGATTCCCATTCGCAGCAGCTGCATTCGGATGCGGGCGAAATGCAAGGGTCGCCTATGTGCATCTTGAATAACCGCGATATGGCAGAAATCAATATTGCGAGTCCCACTGCATCGTTCCTCGTAATAATATTGACGTAAAATCCCGCTAATTTTAACTCTCTCTAATGTTAGCAGCACGAACTAAAAATTTGGAGTTGAGATACGTGGGATATGTATGTACTTCAACGATATGTGGCACTACTTGTCATACTTGTGGTAATGGTACCATAAGTTTGAAAAGCTCTATAGATGAAATTTTATACTGTACCTCCGTGTGGTCTGGGTTTTCTAAAGTTTGGCTCATCAAGCTTTATTATCTTCGATCCCAGGCATTGTTCGCAAACATTGTGTGCGCACATTCAATCGTCCGGCTCTCCTGACGTTTAAGAACCCAGCTTGCAACCATAGGGAAGGATGAATGAGAGAGAACGTGGAGGTAGCGCAGTGACGGCAAAGAGATAGAGAGGAGGATGATGCAAGTGGAGCATTGTACAGTGGAAATATCAGGAGAAATGCTGATGAGGAGAGTAGTCCCCGATGAATCAGCCCTGCATGAGCGGAGGTCCGTCTGCGTAGGCGAGCAGTGGCGCGAGAGTAGCGTGTCATCGTCAGTCCGCGGATAGCTCAATCGGTGAGAGGTGCAGTGAAGTCGTTCACTTATACCACAAGATCAAACAATGCGCCGTTTAAGTGACGATCTGTTGTCGAATGCGCCCACGCACTATTCAGTGAAATGTTCCACACAACGCAATGCCCGCGCCAGCGACGCTACCCGCATACTTATCTAATTGTAATACTGAATACAGAATAGCCAGTTCTCTCTGAACACGTTGCGACAAGACCAGTGCAAGTGGTGCGCGCGCCGCTGCAGTTTAACGAGCTGACCGCGAAAAGGCTAAACGACATCCCACTGGAAAATCCAGAAGTCAGCGTCGCCGAAGCAGAACCTCAGGGACGCCGCAGAGATACAGACTCAGCCTATCTGTCGAATCCTTTGTCCATAATACATCGCGAAATCGACACAAAAGCAGGTGTGCCCGCATTTCACCTTACAGAGTACTTTAGGTTTCCAGTCTGTGCTCCAACCATTTTGCGTCATATATGTTAATGCGTTTAACCTTATCCACAAACTGAATTCTGAAAAAACGGACTCTGGAACACTATGCTGCTCCAGAGAATCAGTGCCATCAGAACTTCGTGAAAAACACGATGTACAAAATAGCTGAAATTTCTATACACCTAGTTGCCCTAATATGGCACTGGTTGACCTCATGGATATTGCTTTATCATTTGTGCCACCGTGAGTCCCCACAAAGATGAGTGGCACAACATAATTGTGTTACGTTTCCGAGGTGCCTTTTGAGAGGTAAGTATACTATCGTGAGCAATATAGCCCAACACGCGAGGCGCGTGGCAATGTAGCC
This sequence comes from Rhipicephalus appendiculatus, assembly GCA_030522465.1. Classification (NCBI taxonomy): domain Eukaryota; kingdom Metazoa; phylum Arthropoda; class Arachnida; order Ixodida; family Ixodidae; genus Rhipicephalus; species Rhipicephalus appendiculatus. Next base: position 67,153 of record JALIZH010012181.1, read on the forward strand.
TGAAAACCGAGATAGCGTGATACACACGGATGGCGCTGCCGAAACCGTAAGGGAGAGGAGGAGTGCTCTTCCGCTGACTGCTGGCACTCCCGCTTCGCTACAGTTGCTGTGAAACGGCAGCTATTGCGGGCCACCGGCAGCTGGAGAGATAACGCAAAATAAGTGCACGAAAAACAAAATAAGTAAACGAGACGTCTCAAAATCCTCTGCCAGCACCACCTGGATGTAATACAAGAATGGCCTGTGCATCACGGCAGGCTACGTCACAGCCGATGTATCAGCAGCTACATAGCCTGATGGATCATTGAGTGGGGCTCTGCGCATTGATGTGAATTTACATCACCGCTAGCGGCCACTGACACGCAGTAAGTTGTCGTTTTGCAGCAAAGATATTGAGCTGGGAGTGCCAGCAGCTAGCAGAAGCGCGGTGCCCTTTCCACTTTGTTTCAGACAGCGGCCGCTGTGAATCAGCTGATGTAGAGTTCGAGGCCATTGGCCACGCGCTCGCGTGTTCTAGCTCATATTGCTCACGATAGTAGATATTTTTTTCGCATCTGAGGATTCATTTATCAAATAAGTGTTTCTTGTAGTGCCCAAGAGGAGGGATGAGACTTCTACTTCGTGGCAGAACATTTAACATCTGAGGTGAATTGTCTCCAGCCGGAACCTCCAATGGCACTATGGAAGCTAAGTGGCTGGAGCGCCTTCAGTGAAACAGTTTTCTCAAGGACGAGGCCGTACAATAAACGCGACTGACGAGACGTTGACAGGCTTTCCAAGAAATAAGACTGCAAAGGAACACCCGAGTGAACCAAAGAGTTCATGTAATGTTACGCCAGAGTCCAACGGTCCACGTTTCATTGCGATAGGACCTGAAAGGACAAATTTTTTCAATCATGATTGACGTCTCTACGGAAGCTAGAGAGCCAATCACGGTTGAGCATTTGGATCAGGATCGTGCTTGATCGTGATCAGCAGTGCACCATGAGACACTGCTCTTACAAAAATATGGTTAGAAAGTCTATAGAGTTCATGTAGACAAGTTTGCTTTCCTATAGTATTAATATTTGTTGCAAACAAAATCTATTGACAATGTATAAATAAAAGTCGACAATTTGCCAGTTTAACTATTGCTTATGTTCTATAGAAAAAAGTAAACAAGCGTGTTTCTTTTTTTTATTTTCAGTCTACATGCAATGTCTATATAAAAGACAAATTGGTATATTTTTTGTTTAATCCCAGACAATAGATTGTCTATTAACAAAAAAATAAATGCCTAATTTTAGTTGGTTAAGCTTCTTAAAAAGGTCCATGAGCAAAAGCCAATAATTCTTTCTAAGTTCTATATGTCCAATCCTAGGCTGTCAATAAAAAATATCCGAATTAACTCCTAGTTTTGTTTTTAATACCTAATCTATAGGCTGTCTTTGACAGAAGTTAAGGTGTCTTTATTTCATTTTCTTGTCCTTTATAAAGCTTTCCATTTAAATTTTACCAGGTCACATGTTCATTTTGCGCAATTTCGCCAATATTTAACCTCTACTCAGCACTTCGTACTCAATGACCCATCGGGCCCTGCAGTACGCTAGATTTCAAACAAACTAAGGGTGCTCATTTAATGGACTGAACCAACCATACATCAGATTGGGCGGGGAGGTGCGTTTTGAAACCTCGCGAGAAGTCTGTATGGTGTGCGCGTCTTTCTGTCTGTATGGACCACTGAACTCTTATTCTGTACTTCAATTTCAGTATTATTCAATCATGCATAGTTTGATATTTGCTTTTGCTGATGCATGTGCATGCGTCATACGTTTGGTTATTGTCATTACTTAACCACATTTAAATTATTAAATGCGAAGCATTTCTTAGCGAACTTCGGCGAGTTTGAGCGTATCTGACTATCTATCTATCTATCTATCTATCTATCTATCTATCTATCTATCTATCTATCTATCTATCTATCTATCTATCTATCTATCTATCTATCTATCTATCTATCTATCTATCTATCTATCTATCTATCTATCTATCTATCTATCTATCTATCTATCTATCTATCTATCTATCTATCTATCTAGCCGCCTACGACTTTGTGCTCTCCTGGCCGTATCGTTAATGGGATTTATACCAAATTTGGTATGGCATAACATGACCGTATGACGAACATAAATGGCTGGTCATATCATGAAAATCATGACTAAATTGTCATGAAAAGTATGATTTACATGCCACGCTCATGGGGCGTTCGCGGCCGTTTCGTTAGCTTGATATACACCAAATTTGGGATTGAGTGACGTGACTGTATGACGAACATAAATGGCAGATGGTAATATGCAAATAAGGACGTGCATGTCATGAACAACATGATTTGATTTACATGCCACGCTCATGGCGAGCTCGCGGCCGTTTCGTTAGCTTGAGATACACCAAATTTGGTATTGAGTGACATGACTGTATGGGGAACATAAATGACAAGTGGCAATATGGAAATCATGACATGTCATGAGCGACATGACTTGCATGCCACGCTCATGGCGCACTCGCGGCCGTTTCGTTAGCTTGAGATACACCAAATTTGGTATTGAGTGACATGACTGTATGACGAACATAAATGACAAGTGGCAATACGGAAATCATGACATGTCATGAGCGACATGACTTGCATTCCACGCTCATGGCGTGCTCACGGCCGTTTCGTTAGCTTGAGAAACACCAAATTTGGTATTGAGTGACATGACTGTATGACGAACATAAACGACAAGTGGTAATATGGAAATCATGACTTGTCATGTGCGTCATGACTTGCATGCCACGCTCATGGCGTGCTCGCGGCCGTTTCGTTAGCTTGAGATACACCAAATTTGGTATTGAGTGACATGACTGTATCACGAACATAAATGACAGGTCCTAACATGTAAAATGACATGCAAATTATGTAAAGCATGATTTGCTCCTTCCTGGCTGCTTCGCATTACATCGATTCCCACAGTGCGTGGGATCTGCCGGCTTTTTCTTGACGCAGTGAAGCTCTGCTTAATATATACATTATTTCTTCAATCTAAAGTGGCAGTGTTGTGTTGTATTGGTATGTACGAAAAAATAATCCGGCCAATTTGACAATGGTGGAGGCGTTTTCCCAGCAGCGATTTGTATCTTATTGCATTACACACGTAACCCATTCCTTCAGTATGAACGATATCAGGTCAGAACGAATACAACGTAGCATCAGCCACATCAACTTCCCCAATAAAATTAACAATATATATGACCCCGAATTTAGCTGCCTCAATTTAGCCCAACCTAGAACAACTCGTGAGCAATGTCACCTTAGTCGGCTGTCCCTTTTAAACTTAATCAAGCTACAGAAAGAGCCTGTGTACTCACAATGCTTGATGTATTAGCAGCATCTGCTCAACGTTAGCTATGCTAAGGTAAGCAAATTTGATCTAATGCTGAACAGCGCCGGGTTTTATTAAGCACGATAAAATAAGTGGAAACAGACACTTTGATTCTTATACGGCGCTTCGGTTTGAAGCTAAGCCTACCGAATCTATACCTGTTATTTTGCACTTTCTTATATAAAGTGCATGGACTGCATAAAAGCGCTGTTAGCAATAACTGAACAATGATCAGACCATGTTCTAAGTTTTGCCTACATATCATTTCATTTTAATTCAGACTTTATCCAAGACAATTTACAAGGGTCTTTGGAGACGCAGCAAAATACCCGAAACGTGCCTGACTAGGCTACGTCACCCAGACAGCAGCTGCAGCAGTGCGATCTGTCATTCACGATTTACATAACTGCAAAAACGCATGTATGGTACAATACCAGAACAATAAAGAAAACTACTTTCGCTTTGGCGCACGGCAGGAATCATAAAGTAATATTGCAAACGTTGATACCTTGCTGATGCGCTGGTAAGTGGCGATTCCTAATGGATTTTCCCCGTCATATATGGTTGCTCGCTGCAAACCTGCACGCCCAGCGTTCTGAATGTAGTCCACTTCAGACGGAGTGAGGAAGTCGGCGAACACCACGACGCGAGGCTTTAGGGACAACACTTCCAACTTGAGAGGCGCCAGTATTAACAGCGGGTCTCTGTCACCAGTCCACATCACACAAGTGAGTTCGGCCGTACTTGTTCTCAAATCGCCTTTTTCCGCGCAAACCGACTTGTATTCGTCCACGTCGGTCTCCGGCGGGGCCGGATACAGGTGCCGGTGCTTCGATTTCAACGCCGCGCGTCTCGCGTCATTGGCGCGAAGCCACGAAAGTCCTAACTCAAGGTTGGGAGGGCTAACCTGTGGGTACCGTGCCGAGGCGAGCGCTCGTTCAGACCAGGCTGTTGTGTTGCCGTGCGTCGCTTCTGCGTAGCAGCCTCTTGCGACTAGGCTAAGGTCTTGCGACGAAACAGACGGTAGCCGATGAGAAATCATGGCCACCATCCGCGCGACTGAGACCTCGTACACTAGCTGTAGTTTGCATAGACCATCGGCAGCCCCTCTAACGTCGCTGTCGGCAGGCCACCACTCCCGCGAAGAAGGTGCTGCGAAGGCCGACGATAGTGGCTTCAAAGACGCGTCGCCAGACGCCGAAGTCGAAGAGAGGTTTAAATGCAGGTCGTACAGGCGGCTGGCGTAGATGAACGTGCCCAAGGCCGTGTCGGAGCCTACACGAGGGAGATCACTGAAACGCCTCTGGTGCTGCGCTGCGACTTGGTCCAAGCGGGTATCTTCCAGAGACAAGAAGTAATGGGTGTCTTCCATGTTGAGAACCTCGGTGGCCATCGATTCTTGCATGTCATGGGTAGACGTGAACAAGTCTGAAGAGCATGGTCGCGGATAAAAAAGCCAGCACAGAAAAATGGCACAGCACCACAAAGGTGACATTCTTCTTCTTCGTCAGCACGAACTGTTCCGTGCGATCGTTTTAGGTAAACGCGTTCAAAAAACAGCAAGAATACTCACTCTAGATTTAGCGGCGAATGTTCGTATGTGTGTCAGAAAGTGAGAGAAACTTGTATTTGGAACTGGATGAGTGATCTTATTTGGTGTCTAAAACCCTCAGTTCAGTCAGCACAACTTCGGGGAATGATGCACCAGGGCAGCCCTAGATTACGGGTAAGGTCCCTGGATAAAAAAGAAGTAATCTGAACGTATTGAAGCCAGAGTTCTTCAATCATAGGAGTTGCAAAATTATAATGGGACCATGACCGAGAAAGAGAACACAGAATTCCTCATAATCAATTCTAACAATTGTATAATTCTTTAGTAATACAATTCATGGGAGATCCCTTTTGTCTGTGAAAATATTCGTTTCTTGGCCAATCCCCCAGAGTGGGTGTGAGCCATACATACAGGCCATCATCATCATCATCATAATCGTGGAGGTCGGCTGATGGTGGCGCCACTTTTCGGAGGAGAAACAAAAGAGCAAGACGGCACTTTCTTGCATTTCCCATTGCAGAAGAAAATAAGTTTCGACATTACTTCAAACGAAAAACTTTATAAAGAAAAAAAAAAAACCAACTTACGGCAATAAGTTCCAAGCAAAACTTTCTTTTATGCGATGTCGCAGCTTACGGCTACTAATGCATTACATGCATTTTGTTCACACGCCACGCCGAATGCTTTTGATACCAAGTGTTAGACCCTTGTGACAGTGTACAACTGAGCAAAACCGTATAGGTAAAAATGTAAGTCGTTATTGTGCGTATCTCGCTCAAGATACACAAAACTAAAACAACACTCTTGAATATAATGTAGCACATAAGTATACCTTGAATCATACTCCACTATATAGCCTATACTACATAGCGTTAATAATAGTAATAATAATAATAATAATAATAATAATAATAATAATAATAATAATAATAATAATAATAATAATAATAATAATAATAATAATAATAATAATATCATTATTTATATTAAGGGTGGAGCCCTTACAGCCTGCTTCCTCTCTGCCTCCCGACAGGCACCACCCCGGCAGAGGGTCAGAGAGAAAGGAGGGAGGCTTTACTTTGCAGCGTCTACAGCACTGCTTAACTATCATGGCTGAATTAATTTATTACTATTATTATTTAGGAAGTCGTTCAGTATTATGAAAATTTCAGGCCTCATAAACACCAAGACCATACCTTCAAATCACCATAGTTCTTGGGGCAATAGGAAATTTTAAAAGTATCCACATGAACTAACCATGCTTATTAATATTTTCGAAGAATTCATATTTTTAAAGCTTTTTCGTTGTATCGTCATCTTTATGCGGCTCTTGTCCGGAGTATATCAGTACTATGCTTCGAGGATGGACCTATTGGGCTCGAGATCTTTCAGTGGCGCCCGCTTGCGTGTGGCGTCAGAGGGAGGACTCGGGTGCGTCAGAGGGAGGACTCGGATTTCTCAGAAAGGAAAGCTTCTTAGTTTCCGAAAAATTCGTCCTGGTCCGGGGTTCGAACCCGGGACCAACGCCTATCCGGGGCGGTCGCTCTACCAATTGAGCTAACCAGGAAGCTAGCAATTGGCAGCGCGAGGGCGAATCCATCGACAACTCGAAGCACATGGACAGAAGTAATGCAAATGAGTTCTGCGGAATCCCGCAAGGTGGCGGAAGGGTTAATAAAGGGAAAATAGACAACCACCCATTTGTAGCACGAAGCCACAAGGAACACAAGCCGCCGCGTTGGTCCCGGGTTCGAACCCCGGACCAGGACGAATTTTTCGGCAACTAAGAAGCTTTCCTTTCTGAGATATCCGTACGGATTTCCTTGTGGCTTCGTGCTACAAATGGGTGGTTGTCTATTTTCCCTTTATTAACTTCATGTTCGTGTGTTCAATGCACCATGCAGTTTATTTGGCCATAAAACCTGTACCTGCTTTGGACGACTTAAAACTTAACTAGTTTGTAGTGCTTCACGTTGGACAGGAGTTAGACGCATAACCCTAACGAAAAATCTCATATGACACAAATGACATGTATCCAATATTCCCGCATGATCCATACGAGAACACACATGACATAAGTCTGCGAAAAAGCCCTTCGTGCCGTTCGCCTCACCGCGCATGCGCCGAGAAGCAGCAGCCGCCAAGAGCCACGCCCAATGACGGAGACAGCCTGCGCAGCCGCCGCGCCGAGTTTGCTCGGCATGGCGCGAGCTGAGCACGAGTGACGAAAGGCCCGAGCTTCTAATGGTGGTGCCGCAGCCAGATTTGCATTTTAGTTTCCGGCGCTGGAATTGGAACATTGTTGCAAGGTGTGTGACAGGCTGCGGTTCGGCTCTACTCTCTCTACGCCAAGGAAAGACCTAGCATCAGCCATGAAGGCCACGTCAAGCCCCTAAGACCGACTAGCTTCGCTGTTTCTTGAGCTTTACACGGCTAGTGTAAACTTCATTTTTTTCTTGCGTCTTTGAATTAACATTTTTTTATAATACGTAGGCATAAATTCACTTGTCCCACCACTTTCCGTTCTTCTGTATTAGTTCTAAGTGTTATTCCTATTATTGTTAATATTATTTTTGAGTATTGTCACCGTGAAATCAGGTATTTCTTTACTGTAAACACGTAGTGGGTACATGCCATCTGCTGAACAAAAAGCAGCAGCCGCGCTATAACATCCCAGCATGGCGTAATACCAATAGACATCGTTCTTTTTTTAACCAATCTTCTTATTACCTTTGCAGGAGGTCAAGGAGCGACGTCGAAGAAACTGAACCCGCTGTACAGCCGTGGTCTGTTCACTACCAGCCGCGCACTCTGCGAGCACCTCAGGTGCCTTGACCCTCATTCAGAGAAGCGCTTGCATAGATCGCTACGGATAAGGCAGTAACGTCACGACGCTGTCCCACCTAATAGTGGATCATAGCCTGGTAATCGGTAGAGAACCAATCAAGCCCAGCAGTGAGTCCAACTGTGAAACACCGCTGAATACTGCGTGGTGGGTGGGGATTCTTCGCAACCTCGTTTGTATCATTCTTGTCCGCATATATTGTTTAGCGAAAGAGGGGGGGGGGGGTGGTTAAATGGAAGCTTCCATAGCTTCAGTCCTAGCTTTCATTTAAACGAGGCATTGACCAGCATGACATCGACTGCCCGATGTATTGATGTTATGCTATGTTACGCTTCCGCAACCATGACATGCTGTCATGCGCTTGCACATCTGGCTGCTGGATGACATCAAGCTAAATATAGTAACCCGAATTAAGAAGGATTTGAGAAATCCATCTTGAAGACACATGCTAAGGATGAAGTAACTCAGTTCGTAGAAGCGATGAAAGATCCTTGGGACATGGGGTGCCGCTGCAGCTTTAGTGGCACTTCGTGTTTCAAAGATTTTTCATCGCTTCGAACTTCAATGTTCACCTGACTTTCTACTTATTTCAGTTCATTGAAGACCTATTGTTCATCTCGATATAAAGAAGTGTACTGACGCTTAGCTACTGGTTGTGACGTCGGCAACCGGATGGTTTGCACTTTCCCGCGGACGTTGAACTGTACGTTCTTTCGCACCGCAACGACGATTGGCGTCAATGTGCTGTTGGCGGATATCTATGTTTTAGGGGATGTCGAGTAGCGTACGCCAAATACGGGTAAGTGAACCTTTTTTCAAACCATATTTTGTTTGATTGGGCGTTTCTCTGCTTCATATCGTGACTTGCACTCACACTCTTGGTTTTACGGAAGTTTTATGTAAACTCCCCGCTTCTTGCAGCGTGCCAACGTGTTTGGCACGCACGCAACGCGCATTTTGTGAACCGATGTTGCCTTCGCGCTGCGTTTTACGCAGACGTGCATCTTGTGAACCGATGTTGCCTTCGCGCTGCGTTGTACGTAGTTTCCTGGCACTCATAGAAAAGTGAGAGCTCATAAACTTAAGTTAGCATAGAGAGCTTAAGGGATACTGCTTGTGCACGCGTATAAAGTGACGAGATTTTACGAAACGCGGCATATAATGATACGATTCTTATTTGCGATGGCTGCTTCATTTGGATGTATAATTTTGCTTGCTCTTTCCGCCAGCTGAGTTCGTTCCAAGTAAGTAAACGAATTCATTTTGCTATGTTACTCAAGGCGAACGCTAATGATCGAAGGGTTTGTAGACCTGACATTAATTTTTCATTTCTTAAAATTGAACTGTCTGATTTAAAATGGGCAAATGTTTAAGCAGGAACTTAGGACCGACCACCGCAGTTAAAATTTTCTAATGAATAGTTAGCCTATAAGCGTTCGTTTCATATCCTTTCACATCTCTGTGCGTGCATGCCTACACGTGTGAGAGCGTTACCATCGAGAATAGTTACTTTCTGTGCGACCCTGGACAAAAGCTACATACGACGCAAGATTTCCGAGAAAAACTCTATGTCCGCATAGCCTGGTAACAAACAGCTTCCTCTAATTATATCTTTCAACCTGCAATAGTAGTTTTCACTTTCGCAGTTACTAATAAAATATGAAACATTTGCTGTGGAGCCCACGTTTCGCAATATTTCGCTCCTGTGCATACGTATGCATAAAGAGTCATACACAAACGAAATGCGAGCAAGTTGGGCTTGACTAAACCAGGATTTCGGAACATGTGCGCTTGGAACCATCTCTCGGCAGCGATTCCTTGTCATAACTGTACGAGGAACAGGCGAAACAGTATCATGTCATGTATTATTTACAGTGTTGGTTTCCCCAGATAGCCTCCACCCTTTTTGTCAGCGCTCATTTTCTGTATTGAGGGCTTTGCCTAACACCTTTCACTTTTGCGTTATATTCATTAAGCTCGTCCATCGAGTCCATCCGAGTCGACGAACCCCGAGGCCTTTGACTCCGGCGACAAGCGTAGCAACGAAACAAACAAGTGAGAAGCGAGATGTTCTTTTAAGCGGTTCCTAACTATTGACCCGGGCTTGGTGAAAAAAAAAACACATTATACCTACACCAAACACTAATGCGCATAGCTCAGCCAGATTCTGTAGTCGAGCAGTGGTTATGACGCTCGACTGCTGACTCGAAGGTCGCGGGTTCGATACCGGCCGCGGCGGTCACATTTTCATGGAAGCGAAATGGTAGAGGCCCGTGTACTGCGCGATGTCAGTGGAAGTTAGAGAACACCAGGTGGTCAAAATTTCCGAAGCCCTCCACTACGGCGTCTCCCATACTCGTATCGGGGTTTAGGGCCATTTATTACATTTGGTAGACGTGTGCGGTACGTAGAATCTGTAGGCGGAGCGCGAAGATGCCACTTTCTCAAGATCCCTCTCTCGATACCGAGGGCCGTCCTCACCCTCTTCGAAGCAGTCGGCGTCGGCTCTATTTCGTCACTTAGCAGTTCGCTGCTATTGGCCTATACCTGACATAAATAATCGGGAGGAGATTTTACAGCCAAACACGTGGACAGGTACACTGGATGAGAGACGACACACCGCTGGCCTTGAAACAGTTTCAACAGTTTTCGTCGCTAGTCCAGCGTTGCGCCGTCTTTCTTACTGCGTCTTTGTCGGTTCGTTTCGCTGGGAAGCCTCCTCACGATGCGGAACCAACTAGCTCAGGTAAGCAATATTCTCAAAAACATAAATCATTAGCGGCGTTTGGATCAGATGAGCTTCCTGCCGCGGGTTGCAGCGACATGGCGGCGCCGCTCTCTAGAGGTACTGTGCTAAAATTACACATTCGCAACACTATAACCGGCGACAACTTATCTGGACATTGAAGCGAAGGCTGTGGAGGCGCGGCTTTCGCACATTCGTGTTTCTCCGCAAGTAGGTACTACGGCAGCCCGCGGCTGATCTCGGTTTTGCTCGTTCGCATCGTTAAAGCGTTCACAAAATTGTATACATGAAAATGCGAATGGGAGAAACAATTCGATGGCTCAGTGTACATTTTGGTGCCGATATTACGAGTATATTTTTCTTGGGGAACTGAACAGCGCGTTCACGGCCGCACGCTGACGTCATGGTCGCCATATTTACTTTGGAAAACGGGCGTGGTGAAAAGATGGCGCTGTCTAAGAAATGGAAAGAAGAGGAAGGCATTCTTAGAAAATGAACAATAACTGTAGTTTATCTGTGACTTCCCGGAACTATTTGAGTCTCATAATAAATAGAGCAGTATTTACTTCGGCAAAGGAAAATGAGAAAATTATGAGTATGCTTAAGTACTATTTTTTCTTGGCGCGGTAGCAGGCGTGCGCTTCGTTTCTGTAGTTTCCACAGTGCTGTCAAGAAAATTTGTCGCCGAGTTTAGTGCGCACCGGGATCGCATCGGAGGTGAGAGAACGCGTTTTGCGACAGTCACTGACGCAGCTTTTTGCCCCTTTGTCATTCCCCCTGTGTATCTTCCAGCGCGCTCTTCGGGACGAGAGAGAGTGCATAGAGAGGGCAATGAATCCTCGTAGCTGCGCACGTACTTGGTTGGATTCGAAAAAAAGAATTACGAGAATTGATTTCGTGAGGTAAGAAACTGTGACAATGAACTAATTCTATGATTACTTGGGAAAGTGCTTCTGGATACTCTTTTAAAGAACACGTAGGCCTTATAACCATATGTATTGATGTCGTAGCTGCTACACTCTAACAAAAAAAAAATGCCCCCCTCCTCCCCGAAGGGAATCGTGAGGAAATGCGAATGCATTTCTTGCGCCGACACCGACTTCTGCCATCGCCTTGAGAGGCGCCCAGCCAGCGAACGGTCGAGAGTGATTCGCGAGCGGACGGGAGAGGGGGGGCGCAGGGAGGAGAGAGAGCGAACGGCGAGAGGAGGAGTGGCGAAGCACTGCACCTACCCTCTCCTACACTCTCTCGCACCACAGGCTCCGGTTGCTAGGGGCGAGGATAAGCGCGCGCGCCCGCAGCTGTTGCTATGGGAGAGGGAGTGAGAGCGGAGAGATAACACCTGCCGGCGCGCGGACACCTCCTCAACCTATCCTCCTCCTCCTCCGCGGACGCCGCCGGATGCGCCTGACATAGCCCGACTAAGAAATGCATTCGCATTAAAAAAAAAGAGTCCTCTGACTTTTTTTCTGAGAGTTGACTTGCCACGTTTATGACTCTCTTTAAAGAGGCACCTTAAGCTATCTTGTGGGTCTCACGACTCTCCGAAGGGAGTACAATGATCTCTACACTCTAAAAAATGGAGTATTTAGGGGAGTATTTCTACCACAACTATAATCGTCATCATCCCCGCGTACTTTCCTCGCGTTATCACCGCCGTCGCGGCACTTCCCGGTCACGAACACCGTGCGCGTTATGAGCGTGGCATAGCATTCTTGACGGAAAGTGCCGAGAGCCGGGTTTTCAAGAGAGGAAACGCGAGCAAGCCAGATGACGATTATTGTTGCGTGGCAGAAATACTACCCAAATACTCCATTTTTTCTTAGAGTGTAAAGAATGTTGACGTGTCTCTTTACAGAGAGTCATATACTACGTGGCAAGTCAAAACTCTCAAAAAAGAGTCAGATGACTCTTTTTTCTGAGAGTGTAGGTAAAACAGGTCGTGGACAGTCTATCGAAGGATGGCGAAACGTCAAAGATGAGAGAGAAAGAAAGAGAACAAAGAACAAAAGATACGCGATCTTAACACTGTAAAAGTGGGAAACTGGGTGAAGAGTGCCTGCCATAGCAACGATGTACGTAGAGTACAAGCCTCCACCTGTATAGACTGAGGTTCCATAAAATAGACACATACAAGACTAGTTAATACGAACTCCAGTTAAATTCATACGGAGGACACAACGCAGTCCATATTGGTCGTTTCCGCAAAAGGCCCTTGCCCAACTTTACTCTTCGTGCAAGTTCGTTTCCTGGAGTTTCGTTGAAGCCTAATGATTTTCACTTCTGTGTTCTATCCAATAAGGTTCTTCCGTGTTCTATCCAACCACGAGGACTCTGAGAACCACGAAGACTCTGAGAACCACGAAGACAATGAGAACTACGAAGACTATGAGGACCACGAAGCGTTTGACAACCAGGACTGTAGCGACAAGTGCGCCAACAAAACCACCCGACAGTAAGTGCAACGTCAGTTCAGGATTAAATAAATGCTATTAAATATAGATTTTCGATGGAAAGTATAAAGTGCTGCAGCTACAGCATCACGCGGGGGGTTTCGCGAGATCACGAATAAGCCATCGCTCGTTCATGATTTCGCGAAATCACCACGCCAAACCATCTACGTGCGCAAGAATCCTACGCAAAAAAAAAAAAAAAAAAAAAAAAAAAAAAAAAAAAGCACTGACGATTACGATGCTGCCTAATGCAAATTCTGAGCGCAGCTTCGTGTTGGGGCTAGGTCAACTGTGTTTGAAGTTTTGGCTTTCCTCAAGGCGTCGATTACGCCATAAATCATAGTATTTTTGAAGTAGGACAGCACCCACTACGCCATTATTCGTCTTTCTGCGGATAAGCGTGGTACCAGCTGCACATCTGTAAGGTATTGTGTGCACTTTGTTGGTGTTGCATGTGGATGATGACGATGAAGAATTATGGCCGAACACTTTGCAGTGGGCGGGAAGCATTAAACCACACACCCGTTGTGCGGATAGCATTGTGTGATGACTGGTTGTTATTTTACTCTTATGCCACGGTATATTACATTGGTTAACGTGATTCCTTGCCCGACATGACGGCTGGATAGGGTTTTTTGCAAATGAGTTTGAAGCAAGAGCGTGGCTCTGCGACAGTATACTCGACTGCCTCGCAAAGGGCCCGGGTTCGAATCCCATTGGATCCTGGGTATTTATTTCTCACTTTTACTTTTTTCATGTGTATCGGTTACGCCACCGACGATGACGGCGACGCCAGCCAACAACAGCGACGCCGCTCAATGAAGAAACGGGCTACTAAGAGCGGCGTTCTTAAACCAAATCTCACGTAGCCACGCTCAATACACACTACTGAATACACATGCAGACAATACAGACATGCTGAATGTTTTAAATGCGAATGCATTTCTTAGTCGGGCTATGTCAGGCATCCGGCGTTGTCAGGCGTTGTCCGCGCGCCGGCAGGTGTTATCTCTCCGCTCTCACTCCCTCTCCCATAGCAACAGCTGCGGGCGCGCGCTTATCCTCGCCCCTAGCAACCGGAGCAGGTGGTGCGGGCGGAGTAGCGGAGAGTGAGTGGAGAGGAGGAGCGCGCTCTGGTGTGTGAGGGCGCTCGCATCGCGGGAGCTCGGCGGAGCTCCCGCGATAAAAAAAAAGAGAAATAAAAAAGCAAAAAAAAAAAAACAGGCGCTGCGCCGTGCTCCCGACCGGGCTGCAGAAAATTAGGCGCCTTTTCCTTCTTCGAACCACAACCACCATATATAAATGGAGTGAAGCGCGCGCGAAATGCATTCGCATTTCCTCAAGATTCCCTTCGGGGAGGTGGGGGCATTTTCTTCATTGGTGCATTGTCCGACATTTAGTTGCCTTTTTTTTGCCGCCCTTTCCAATTCAACTACTGAATAAGAAATGTATGCCTTAAGTGGTGATAAATAAACTACAAACTCCAAAGCTGAAAAAAAAATTACGCTTGGCTTCACGAGCTTAAATGTTGGGCACGGATTCAATTTGCCCTGACAAGTAAATGACGTTTTCTTACGCAGGATCATCTCCGAATGAAGGAACATAGTTTAGTTGTAGAAACAAGGGCTAGTGGAGGACTTCTGTGACGCTGGAGCTCGTGAAGCCCCGCGCTCCGGCGTTGCACATCATATTGACCGCGACTGTACATCCGTGAGACCACTGCGCGGTCGATATATTCTGCGCATGAGCACTGCTTACACGTAGAAGCTTCACGTAAAGCCTCCACGTAAAGCCTCTTCAAACCAAAAAGTTGGAAAAGCTTGTGCTGCGATTGAGAAAAAAGCTAGAGGAACTTCGCGTGTAGGTTGCACGATGAAGTATCGCAAACCCCCCGTTTCCTGCTCTGTTGGTGTGGTCATAGGATTCCCCTCTCCTGCGGCAGCGTTTATATAGGCCAGTCCGGGAAATGCATCAACGAAAAACTCCGCCAGCACAATAGCACCTTGAAGGGAACGCCGACGACACATCTTTCGACACATTGCAGGGCGTGTGGTTGTAAACCGTTCTTTGACAAAACTGTCATCTTGTGCAAACATAGTGATAGAAGGGCACGGGAACTCGCGGAAGCGTACTACATAAAAGATGCCGGAGATGATTGCATATCTGAGCCGTCCGTTTGCCTTTTCAGAATGTGAGCTACGTAAGCTCAATGAGTTCTTTCACAACAGTGAACTTTCGCGCATGCGTTGTTGGTTTTCAAGGTGGTTGATTTTCTTTCGATAAACTTCAGTTGTTAGACAGCGCTAGTGTTATGTAGTGTCCTCTTCTTTGTGCTCCGTCCCGTTCGCGCTGAAAAGTTTTCAATATGAATCAGTTCCAACTCGCCCACCTATCAACTTTACCTCCACGTACGTGCAACTAAAGCTGTCTAAATTATCCAGTCGTAGAAAGGGGCAAGTCATCTCCCTTGCGCCGGGAGATCGTGTTAGCTTTGCGTGTGACATGTGGTGTTTGTATCTCCCTCGCGCTTTGCGAAACAACACCGCAGTTTCCACATGTTCTAATGCGGCAGAATATTGGGTTAAATGCGGTCATAGCGTTTCTTAATTATACGCTAGAGGGAAATCTCGTACTAGTGTCTATGGGAGTTGCAACGCGTGGCGCTTCAGCCCGCATGGGAACTATGAGTAGCACATGAATTTGCCTAAGCTTTGTTTTTTCGGCTTTGTTTGCCCCCCATGCACCCGTTGTGCAGGTGTATGGAGCCAAACCACACACCCGTTGTGCGGATAGCATTGTGTGATGACTGGTTGTTATTAGATGCGAAGCATCTTATGGTCGGGGCTTTGTCCGTCCCTCCCGCGTCCCAGGCCGTCAACCACCACTACAGTCATCAGAGTCATGGTCGAGAGCACAGAAAGGCTGCTTAGCAATGGCTAGGCAGGTGGTGTCTGGCGCCCAGGGTTGACCCCATTCCTTGATCTTGCTTGCATGTGTTTGGAGGGGGCTTAGTGCGTCCGTCCTTCCCGCGTCCCACACCACCACAGCGCATGCGCGTCCCCTCCCCCTCTCTCTCCTACGCTCACCCCCTTTCTCTCCTCTAGGTATCCTCTACTCTACCGCGGCCCCCGCGTCCCACACCCCCCACAGCGCATGCTCGTCCCCTCCCCTATCCTCTCCTATGTTCACTCTCTACTCTAGGAATCATCTACTCCACGGAGCGGCTCCGGCGTCCCACATCCCCACAGCGCATGCGCGTCCTCTCCCCCTCTCTCCTCTGGGAATCCTCTACTCTACGGAGCGGCTCCCGCGTCCCACACCCCCCCACAGCGCATGAACGTCCCCTCCCGTCTCTCTCTCTCCTACGGTCCTCTCCTCTAGGAATCCTCTACGGAGCGGCGCGCACGACAGGTGGTGTGACAGCTGCATACTCCGCTGGGGGGCTCCACGGTAGTTCCGCGGTATGAAAATGACGGAGCGCGCGCGCCTCATTCTCTCCTGTGCAGCGCCACGATGAGCACCCGGACCGCTGCCGTGAAATGATAGCGGCGACGTTCCTCCCTGCTCAAGCTAATTATCTCCCCGCTGCTTCGCATCCACACATCCCATCTCCCTTTAGCGGGAGATGGGGAAGTTTTATTTTTACTCTTATGCCACGGTATATTACATTGGTTAACGCGATTCCTTGCCCGACATGACGGCTGTATAGGGTTTTTTGCAGAGGAGTTTCAGCAAGAGAGTGGCTCTGCGGTAGCATACTCGACTGCCACGCAAAGGGCCCGGGTTCGAATCCCATTGGATCCTGGGTATTTATTTCTCATTTTACTTTTTCATGTCTATCGGTTACGCCACCGACGGTGACGGCGACGCCAGACAACAACAGAGCCCACTTTTTAAGAGGTATATGATACACACACACAAAAAAAAAACGTTCCCACCACGGTAGCACGCAATATTGCTACAACGTTGAAGCAACTTTCTCAATGTTGTGGCAACGTTGTGTCAACATTTGGTACTACTAGGGATATATATGCACCGTTATCCCCAATTAGGCATACTGAAGAGCGTGGCAATTTTGCAGAGGAGTGTGTTTGCAGGCATTTGTCAGTCAAGTTGCTGCACAAATATACATAAAAACCTGACGACTAAGAGCTGAAATCACCTATCTAGAAAATCAGAAAATTGAAAAATATCTGGCATTTTGATTGATAGCTTTTTTTTTAATCTGAACTGGATGACTATTCAGAAGCTTCCGTAAAAAATGGAACAAGCTTCAAAGACACTGTGGCACTACTACTGCCTTCCGAAACTGCCGTAAACAAATTTTTCTCAAGCTTAATTAGACTTCGGCGGGATAGGAGCCACTTAGTGTTGAGCTAATTGCGACAGCTGATGTAGAAAAGTTTCTCTGAAGAAGAAAGAGG
This sequence comes from Rhipicephalus appendiculatus, assembly GCA_030522465.1. Taxonomy (NCBI): domain Eukaryota; kingdom Metazoa; phylum Arthropoda; class Arachnida; order Ixodida; family Ixodidae; genus Rhipicephalus; species Rhipicephalus appendiculatus. Next base: position 84,571 of record JALIZH010012181.1, read on the forward strand.
GAATCGTATGCAACCCGCTGTCGTACGAAGGGTTAATATACCCATGACTGATAACCCTTTCAGTCCCAGTGATTCCAATTGGAATAATAAATTATGTAGGTCAGTCAGCAAGCATCTGGTAAAGATAAAGCGTTGTTCTTCCTCAAGAGCCCGTATTTAGCATCTGCCCTACATGTGGTGTCAACATGGCACACACAATAATGCGACGTCACGTCTGAACGAAGAAATTACAGAAGCAGTTGTGCTGTTCGCGCATTTTGCTGAGGCAGCGTCTTCTTTCACTATGTAGAGATAGGGCATTTATTTTAGTTCTGCGCCGGAAATTTGAATTTTGGCTATTGGACATTATGCTATCCTATCTAGATAACATTTTAAGTAATAAATGAACTAAAAATTATGGAATTATTATTAAATAATAATTATTTATTAAATTAATTGGCACATTAATTACTCTTCACTGAAAAGTGTGAACCAAGAGTTTTTTCAGTTTTTTTTGGACTACCACGATCATGTGCATCTCCAAATGTGAAAACTAGTTGCTTACATTGAAAATAGTTAATTCGGGACTGAAAGGGTTAAATTAACGACACTAGTGTTCTCAGTGCAGAATTTATCTAGATAAACCGATTGATTGTCTCACTTTAGTGTCCCTTTAACGCTATCGTGTGAATGCTGCTGCTTGAGGTGCAGGATGTTGGCCCCGAACGCGGAAGGCTATTCCTCGCGCGAAAGCCGAGTGTTTGTTTTCCTGTGAACTGGCCTCAGACGCGCAGCATTTCCAATTGTATTCTCAGGGACTCGCCCCTTGGTGTGCCAGGTGATGTCTCCGGAATACGTGGACGACATCGCGATGAAGAACAGGATCGACAACAGCATATTTCCCTTTTCATACTTGTGCGACTACATAATGGTGGACATTACGCAGGAGGAGGACGGGATTTACAAACGTGAGTGTGACATCACTTGATTCATTACGCTTGTAAACGAACAAGTGCTGTAATATAAAGATTATACGTTTTGAAAGGTTTTAGCAAGGCCGACAACTGGGCTTATATATATATATATATATATATATATATATATATATATATATATATATGTATATATATATATATATTTATGTAGCATTGCGACAGCAACTATATGGAGACTCTCGGCGGTTTTTGCCGTTGCTGTGGCCGTCATGTCCCGGATATGTATGTATATATAGAAAAATCGGCACAAAGAAAAATAAATCGGCAGAAAGAAATGCGAGGGCTCCCAGACCGTGGATTCGAACTAGCGACCTCTCGCTCCACAGCGCACTGCGTCAGACAACTAAACAACGTGCCATGCATCCAGCGGTGCAATAACGGCGACCTATTTACGTACACCACTTAGCTCTGGTGGTTCGCAGATCTCGAAAGAGCTTGAGCGTGTTTTCTATGACGTATTGCTCCTATATTTTCTGTCAATTTGAAAACTGCCCTTGAGAAGCTCACGAAAATGTGGCCCCTTCCTGAACCCACTCGTAATGTGGGAGAAAAAAAAAAGCACCGCCCACACCTAGAGTTTACGGTAACTCTAGGCACACATAGAGTTACTGTATATGCTACCGCAGGTAGTAGAGTTGCCCATAGGTCCGCCATCTTCCAGTCCAATTTACTGCAGTGAGGCCACCTCTCGTTTGCGCAGGAAGGCCGCTCTCTTGTGAACCTTAGTTACCGATACTTTTTTAGATGCGAAGCAGCTTAAAGGAGCAGTGACATCAACTTTACGCATGTCGCGTTTTTTGCGTCAACGTGTAGTTATCGATCCCCTAGTAACGATTCGGCACTGATAATGCAACAAAGTGACGAATTAATATATGTAATAATGATTAGTATGACCAGTATCGAACGCAGTTCAAAACGGGAGCAAAGCCCGCCAATTTTTAGCGCTGCCAACGCTGCCAAGATAAGGTCCCTAGATAAATGCCAAGAGGCCACCTCCCACGGTCACGCCCCATCTGATCACGTGGCCGCACGAAATGTGGTGACGCGAGTTTCAGCTGACATTCCGTCTGCTCGGCGCGCACGTGTAGGCATGTGTTCGCCACTCCCCCATCGTCGTCGCCGCCGTCAAGGGCGTCCACAAGCGACAATGAAAACACTGAGGAATATGGCATCGCTGCGATTCGCGACGTGGTGAATCATTTACGGTTCGATCCTCTTCAGAGTAGTGATTCTGATATCGACGCCCGACCCAGCAGCGACGAGGAGGCAGCTGGAGACGCGCGCTTGGGCAATGATGGCTGGCAAGACATGTCCCAACTACGCATATGAACGCTGCGTGCTTGTTACTTGTTCGAAATAATATTTCTCTGAACCATACGTTCCGTACTGGTGCACTTTGATCGGTTATTGTCATGTTTGCGTCTACCTAAGCATAACCAATGTGTCGTAATAACTGGTCAGCTATGTTGCCATGTGTGTCAATTGCAATGTATACTGCTCATAAACTGAAACGCGACAAAAAAAAAAAAAAAAAAAAACAATGAAACGCGGAGGCCTGACGTTTTGATTCCGTGAGCGCGTTGTGGGGTTAGCGTTTCGCAATGGCGCGCCATACTTTTCGCTTTTTCTCTTATTTGAAGAGCGTGATTGCAGCGCACAACGGTTCCACGGCATGCTGGCACGTAATGCGATGGAGATCGTAGCTTCGAATAATCGCATTCGCGCTCATGACTCCACGACAGTCCACCCGGAACGGCACAACGAAAACGCAGGATTCACACGAACGCGCTGCACGAACCAAGCAAAACAAAACAAGCGACGCCGTTGCCAAGCAGCCTGGCGTCGCCGCCAGGCGGTACCACAAGTAGGCCCCACGATGAAAACATTAAACTTGTCGACGTCATCGTTGCTCGCGCATCGTCACTCAGCGTCTGAGGCGTGGCCTAGACGCTAGCTAAACACGTCAAAATAGTGTCGATGTTGCATGGCACGAACGCGCAGTTGAGCCTTTGCCCGCTCTTTGCGCTCCATTTGAAATTTGGTGTCACTGCTCCTTTAAGGCGTAGTTCAATCCGGTGGTGGTGTGAGCCGTGACCACCCTTACTGCGCATGCGCGAACCATTTAAAAATGAATAAAATAACTCCTCTCCCCCCCTTTCTCCTCTAGGCATCCCTGCCCGCGGCGTCCACACCCCCCACTGCGCATGCGCGTCCCCCCCCCCCTTTCTCTCCTCTCCTACGCTCCCTCCCCCTGTCGCCTCGCGACGCCGACGCAGGCAGCGTCTGCTAGCGAGTTTCTTGGCTAAAAAAAACCGACTGCTCGCGCTGCAGAACCGTTCACTGGCCACACCGTATATATGGCACTGGATCTTGACCTGCAAGGTAGTGCCGGTGGGAGATTTCTCCTGCGCGTTCTTGAACAATAAAAATTCGCAGCGTGCGCGTTAACTAAAAGCGGACTGCGGGTCTCTGTGTCCAGTCGGAGTCTTCTGTCTCTCATTGCCCATTAGCAGCGATTGGCATGTTCCAGTAGGAAACATCGGTCCATCACTGCGTGCTTTGCGCCTCCCCAGGTTTCTATCCTGCGCAACGCTGCGATGAGTGACAGCGTCAACGCCGCCGCCAGTGTAAGCGTTAGCGCCCGCTGCTAATGCGGGGGATGGTGTAATTTTTTTAAATTTTACGTTGCCCTGCAGTGCATTATCTGAGCAAACATTTATGCATACAAGGAATGCGTAATTTTATGTGCCTGAGCGCGATATTTGTTTCATTTGGCGTGGCATTCAACAATGTATATTAGGTTGATTGATGTAGCATGTGCTTGAAATGAAGTTCGTGCCCGGTGTCGAGAATAATCAGTGTTGGCGGTAACGCGTTCTTCTTTTGTTAAGGCCTAAGCGCATGCACGCGTGTTTCGAGCGACGACGACGAGCGACAGCGACAAGCATAGGTGTGCGCAGGGTTCCTCTTCAGGGGGGGGAGGGGGCAAAGGCTCGTCGCAGCGCCCCCCATCCCTATTAAGTCAATGTATGGGGCAGACTGTGCTCAACCTTCTTAGGTGACTAGGGGGGACTTTGTCGCCAACATGTGGTTGCAGCCGTCGCGACGCGACAGCGTGACGGAGCTCATTTGTCGCCGTCGCTCGAAAATCGCGTGCATGTGGTTGGGCCTTTAAGGCCTAACCGCATGCACGCGATTTTCGAGCCACAGCGACAAGCGACAGCTTGTCGCTGTGGCGTTTTTCGATCTGAAGTGGGGAGCAGGCAAGTGGGACTGAGTGTCATATTGTGCTCTGTATCCCATGGCAGAACGATATTCTGGGGGGTGGGGAAGGCGCGGGCACGTTCCCGGTGTGCCACCCCCAGGCTACGCCACTGGATAGAATCGATTCACTTAGGTGAATCGGTGATTCTCTTTGGAATCATCATTGTATTGAATAAACCTAAGGTGGCAACGTGTAGGCTGGGGGAGAAACGCCATGGTAGGCAATTTATTTCCAGTTCTCACCAGAAGTGAAAACTGGAAATGATTTATGACACATACTGCGTTGATGGCTAGAAAGAAGCGCACTTTTTTACACACGCCATTTCCATGATGAAAGTGGTGTCGTAGTCACTTAGGTGAATCGGTGATTCACTTAGGAATCACCATTGTATTGAATATACCTAACGGGGCAACTTGGAGGCTCTGAGAAATGCCACAATAGGCCCTTTATTTCCAGTTTTAACCGGAAGTAAAAACTGAAAATAAATTAAGAGACAACTGCGTTGATGCTGGAAAACAAGCGCGCATTTCGCCTACAAGTCATTTCCGTGACGGAAGTGACGTCGGCGAATATTTGGTGCGGCCTGCCGTGAAAGTCTTTCAAGTTAAAATTACATACCTGTTAGCGCACAACCTTCGACGTCAGGCCATACGTCAGCTTAAAAGCTGCAAAAAAAGCAGCCACCTTGGCAGAAAGCTTAGCGAAAACTGACAAATTGACCCCGCTCTGTTCTTTATTGCAGCCTCGGCGTACAGGTTCCTGCAACGACACGGACGTGTGTCTAAGTACATGTTCAGCGTCCGGGTTCCCGATTACGTGCTGGCTGCTCTCGCAACAATTTTTGACAAAGCCAGGATGACTGAGACTGGACGAGATATAAGGCAAACGGTGGAGCTACACGGTTTTGGTTTCCTCAACCAACTGCACCATTTAGACCCGACCTTCTATTCCCCCAGCGCACTGATGCACAACGCTGGGATTCTGAAACACGTATTCGCGGTGAGTTTTCATAGCACATCACAACCTGGCAATGCCGCGCTTGTTTGTTATAAAATGTGTAATATTCCAAGCTGAAATATGCTTATTACGAAGTTGAAATGGTTCCAGCCACAGTTTAAAGAGAGCCTGACGCTTCGGGACCTGTTCGGTCCCTTCCTCAGGAAGTGACTGTGTGATGGCGGTGATTAGAAGAAGAAAAGAGACGCCTAATTCCTGCAATCCAAAAGGGAGCACGGCGCAGCGTCTTCGGAAGGGGGAAGTAGGATGAAAGTCCATAGAGGAGAAAGTGTTAGAGGTGTACTGGCCCGGTCATCTTCAGCACGAAGAGCAGGCCGGCAGCAAGGGCAGGGGTGGCAAGGGTCCCGAGGTCTGAGCGGTAAGCCGCGATTCCCGTCTTGTTGAGGGACTCTGCCAGGCTCCGGACCGCTAGTAGATGGGCCGACATGGGAAGAAAGAAGTGCTCCAAAATGGATGCAGGTAGGCCCTGTCTCTTGTAGGCCGTGGTGAACGTCGAGCGTTCCTGTGCCAAACCAGGGCAGGCACAGCGGAGGTGCTCGAGGGTCTCAAGGTCTCCGCAGCGGCTGCAGGCCGGGGAGCGCAGCGGTCCTTGGCGTGGCGGCGAGCCGCGGTCCATCCGCAGCCAGTGCGCAGTCGCAGCAGGGTGGCCCGTTCCCTCCTGGTGAGGCCCGTCTCTGGTAGAAGCTTTGGTCCTCGTCAATGGGCCACCCTCGGATCCGGGTGGACTGTGATGAGGAGCTTCTTGAGACGAGCCTGCGCAAAGTCCCTGACCGCCACAACCCGTGTGACGGGGGGTGCCAGGCTGGTGTGCTGCCTTGACCAGTGGGTCCGCCTCCTCGTTGCCGGCTATGCCCACATCAGAGGGCAGCCAGTGGAAGGAGACGGACGCCCCGGATGCCGCGAGGGCCTTGAACTTGGTCGCCATGAGGTTCCCGATGAGCCCGGCGCGACGATCGTTGGCCAGGGTCTGCAGGGCCGCCTTGCTAGGTGACTGTGTTGGTCATGGAAGCATCGCCGTGTCTTGTCTTCTTCCCACAGCGCCGGCTTTCCCTGTCCCTCACGATTCGGAGGCCGTGAACTCATACTGGGGGCATTGTTTCTAGTGAGGGGTTCACGTTTGCAGGTGTGTGCTGAATGTGCCAAGACTTGAGCAAGAGCCTCCTTCCCACATTCCTTTCCGTTTCCAGAACAGAAGCGCCGTCAAAGTCGGTCTTATGGTCGTCTTCCTGACATTGTTCTTGTGTTATACGGGAAACGCTGGCTCTCGCCTATGTAACTGGCTGTACATAGGCGATAGTGGCGTCTTCCGAGTAGAATTTCGATGTTTTCATCAGTTTTTCCAATTTTTGTTCAGTATCCCTTTAAACTGTGGCTGGAGCCATTTCAACTTCGTAAATCTTTTACCAAGCCAGACAGATTTCTGTCGAAATGTTTACATTTAAATGTGTTTATTAGGATAAGACTATCATAAGCGGGGAAAAAATGAGAAGGCGCGCAGGGCGAACTTTCCAGTTGCACCTTGTTCATATACCCTTCTAACAACGCTGCTCAACACGACCCCCCTCCCCCTCCCCCCCCCCCCAACCAAACAAAAAGGAAATTAAAAAATACGGTGTCACGTTGCTGAGAGCATGTCACGTGATATACCGTAAACAGAGAAATGCCGGAATTAAACGCCTATATTAATGACATTGGCCAAGATTAGCTGTCAAATCACGGTTAAAATTTACAAATTTAGAAACATTTAGAAACGCACTTTGGTTGTGGAGAACAGCGAGTCCCTGAAAAAAGAAGCGGATAATAAGAAAACAAGCAACAAACCAAAATACGCAGAGGGAGATGCAGACATAGAGAGAGCGACATTCAGATAAACAAACAAACAAACAAACAAACAAACAAACAAACAAACAAACAAACAAACAAACAAACAAATGAAAAAGAAACAAAGAAAACATAAACTTCAAAGAGCAGCGGCGACACAGCTTTTCATACTTGGCGTGAGTCCCGGATGAAGTAGGTATCCGGACAATGATTTGCGAACGCTGATCGGCCTCACGATACAAAGCAGAACAGGTCGCGCCTTGAGCTGTGAAGTATTGTGCTTCAGCGATTTTTCCTCTCGGCAATGTTTGCGCGATAACGCACGAACAAAGAAGGGCAACACAAGGTCGAGCTTCTGTGTTGTGGACAAGCGGTCGTCCTTGCGCCGCTCTTCCTTGTCCATGTCTTTTCGTGCAAATAGAGCCGAGATCAATTTATCTCAACAAGGGCGACTAGCAGTATTGACCAACTTCGTCGCTCATACCCCCCCCCCCCCCTAATAGTCGCGTCTTTGACGGAATTCCGGCTGTTCAGGGTCATGCTTGTGTTAAACAGATGAGGTAACCTCGCACTAAGTTGCGCAAAGCGTGGCACAGCGTAGCTGGTTGATCCTCAGCTCGTCGTGCTGCAGCACGAGAATGACAACACCGGCGGCGATTGGATCCAGTGTGCTTTACCGAAGAAGTGGCAGCCTAGAGAGGCTCCGGAATACGCGCGAAACAGACCACTATGAATGTGCTGAAATCGCTGTCGCTGAGCCACGGTGTAAAAAAACTGTGGCGGTTGCTATGGCGATAGCTCGGCGGCGGCTGCTGCTGGGCGTAGCGGAGGCTTGGATAATTTTAGCACAAATGGCACGCAGCTGTGGCGGTTGCTATGGGAACGGCGCAGTAGTGTTTTTTTTTGTCAACGTACGTCTTACTGCCTGCTTTAACAGCTTCACTGTTAAAAAGAAACAAAGAACGTGGTGCACTGATCGCGTATTTGCCAGCAAACAAACTTGGGGGGTGATTTGTTAAATGTAACGGGTCCCCTACTTCGCCCACCTGTTCCTGGAGTGGCCCACCGGTTTCCTTGCGCCGATTACGAGTCAGTGTGTATCGCCGAAAGTGGAAATTTTTTCAGGCCTCTCAATTAGCACAAGAAAGATGTCGCAAAGCGCCCCACACAGTGACAAATGAACTTGAAGAAGATGCCGGGAAGACGGTTCAAGAGATAAGATGGGGCAGCGCGCGCAACTTGTACATGGAAAAGAATTGGCAACGTTGACTGAATCTAGAATAGCCGATAATTTGGACAAGTAACACACTCTATAGATCATCTGACGCATCACACCACGTGTACTCCTTGACTTTGCAACACACGTTCAACGCTGCTTAAAAGGACCTTCTGCTCAGCCGTTGTTCCATCGGTAACAAAGGATCCGTACGGATTCCCAAACGTTATTCTGTTTTCTTTGAACATTAGCGAGTGACCTGTATGTCAACAAACCTCATTTAGTAAAAGAAAAAGCAAAGTTTTGACGCACGGGTGAAACAATGGATGCGATGGGAACAAGTTAGAATCCTATACAAAGTGAGGCTCATAGCTAACTGTTTTTGATCCGATCGCATAACTCTGCAAAGCGCTGGTGTAAGCGAATACGGCCGCTCCAGGAAGCAAGACATGTTTTCGTGCCGTCGGTCACCTCAGAGCGGAGTAAGCGGTGACGGCCCAGCACGCACGAGGGTAAACGAGCCGCACACTGATGTCTGTAGAGCCAGCGTGTGCTCCTGTGATGCAAACTTGCAGTTTCTGCTCGAACAACGGAGTGACACGCACTTTAAAATTGATTTTAAATATAATGAAGGCTATATCATCCGTTGATATTTCGTAGATGATGCGTGTGCCCACACAAATCTATCCCATAAGTTACGTCGCTTTCAAAATTTTGCGTCAGTACTCCTCTAACAGAAAGGGGTCTTATGTGTGTTTTAATTTGTGACCTGAGTGGTTGTTTTATCTCTGGAAATTCGAAAGCACCCAGAATAGACTGAAGCGCGATCAAACACACGACATTTATTCGTGCAAACTGCAACAAAACACGGCGGCCAATATTACGTGACTACGTGAAATACCTCTATTGCATGTAATGACCGTAATATGAAATGAACTGTGATTAAGAGAAAGGGCTCGAGCCCACAAACAGCAGGAGTTACCTTACAAGTTATTTAGGGCGCGCTAGTTGATGCTTAGTGTAACACGCAGCAAAAAAATTTGGTGCAGCCAACTTTTCCTCATAAATAGGCGTGACGCTTATAGATAGAGTGAGATGTAGCGAGAAATTATTTTAGCACGTTCTTAAGGCGCCAGCCTTAGATGTCTCATGAAACTTGAAATGTCGCCAGTGGCGTAGGCACGAGGAATGCAAAAAGTTAATGCCATGACGTCACCCTGTGTCGTCATCATGACGCCACAGCTAGCCAAACTTTGCGGCGTCAATCATTACGTCACGATTAAGTGATGGTGACGTAATGACACGTCACATGGCATCATCAGCGCCGCTTGCCTAAAGGTTGGCCGATCTCGAAGGCATTGCAAAACCACGTTAGGTGCAGAAAGCTTTTAGGATTAATTGATACAATCGAATGGGAAAAAGGAGGTGGCTTTCGCCTTCGAGTCGTCTTAGGCGAATGCAGAAGGGACCACGTGACTTAAATTTAAGAGCTCCTGGTTTGTCCTTGCCCACGGTATGTGGCCAACCGAGTTCAGGAAGCTGCCCGTGCCCGATGCGCCTATGCCTTGTTCACAATCATTTGCTGGTCTTCCAGACTCTGGAATGTGAGCGAGTCCCCTACGTGAACCTAAAAAGAAAATTATTAGTTTATTCAGTTCAATGAAACGGAAAATTTGTATAAGCCTATTATGATGCACTTATTCTTTTTTTTTCTTTTCGCAGCGATTTACTGAGGTCATGATAGGACTTGGCGTTCCCAAGGGCGAAGTCGCCAACTTCTACACTCTTAGACTGAACTATCTAACATCAAAACAGAGCGCTTTTTATGGACTCTTGGAAGGCCTTAACAGCATTCCCGGGTAAGAAACGTAACACTTAATGATGATGTTCGCTCTTTCGGGTCGGTGAAACGCCCTATGTTATGCGTAATCAAAAGGCCCCAAGGACCACCACTTATTAAGTGCGGAGCACTTTTGTGGCTCGGACTGTCGTATCGTGTCACATGTCATCTCATGTCATCTTCTGTCATATTCTATCAGATCACGTCATCGCTTGACGTCAGGCTGTCAAAGCCATGTGTAGCATAGCTATGAAGTATATAGAAATGTGGCGTGACAGAGAAATGAGGGTGGGGAGAAGGGACAGCAGGAGTAACGAGGGTAAAGCTCAGCATAGCCATGTATTGCGTGACGCAGGCACAACCATGTATAGTATAGCGACCAGGACGTCTTGAGGGGCCTAGTTGGTTCATACTATGCAGGAAAATTTGCGCTAAAATAGAAAAGGACAACACAAGGAAGGAACACTTAAACAGATCGGGTCCACTCGATCTGTTTAAGTGTTCCTTCCCTGTGTTGACCTTTTCTATTTTAGCGCAAATTTTCCTGCATAGTATAGCGACCTATGCATAGCCATGTATGTATAGCCATGCATAGTATAGCAAGCGGCGCGAAGGCGTAGCGATGTGGGAGTGAGGAGGAGGGGATAGGGTTAAGCGTAGCATAGCCATTAGGTAGTATATTATAGCCAGGAGTGGTAAAGGGAAGTGTGTGAGGAGCAGAGATTCGAGGGTCAGGAGAACAAGGTTGGGTCGCATACAGTGTGGCATAGCCTTGTATGGGAGTGGCAAAGAAAGTGAGGGTGAGGAGGATTATTGTGACGGTAATGAGGAGGGAAAGGAGGGTGGGAGAGGGTGCCACTACATTACAAATGAAGTTTTCCTGTCCAGCCATAGACGCCGAGCAGACTGCACATCTATCTATCTATCTATCTATCTATCTATCTATCTATCTATCTATCTATCTATCTATCTATCTATCTATCTATCTATCTATCTATCTATCTATCTATCTATCTATCTATCTATCTATCTATCTATCTATCTATCTATCTATCTATCTATCTATCTATCTATCTATCTATCTATCTATCTATCTATCTATCTATCTATCTATCTATCTATCTATCTATCTATCTATCTATCTATCTATCTATCTATCTATCTATCTATCTATCTATCTATCTATCTATCTATCTATCTATCTATCTATCTATCTATATCTACGACTTAGTGCTCTCGTGGTCATTTCGTTAAATAACTGTAAGCACCAAAACTGCAGTGATATGACATGAGTGTATAACGAACATAAATGGCAAGTCTTAACATTAAAATCATGCTTTGTAGGTCAGGTAAGGTATGACTTACATGGCATGGTCTTGGTGCTCGCGCGGCCCTTTCGTTAATTGATATATAACAAAACAGTTATGCCATGACAAGAGTGTATGACCAACATAAATGAGAGATCATGCGTATTATATACCAGAATATATGTTTCATTGCCATGGTATGTACCAGACTGTACTGGTACATACCAGTATTGGTCGCATAGTTTTCATGCAAAAATGCATGCATACATGACAAACATGCGATAGTGGAAGACATGTCATGACATGAATGCCTTGATTTGATTCAAAGCCAAACAATTCGGTGCATGCAGCTCCTTGCTCACTGCTTCGCATTACATAAATGGCCACAGTGCGTGGGATCTGCCGTATTTTTTGTTTCTTGGTGCTGACTGTAAGATTCATTGTGAACCCTGTTTTATCTTCTATGAAAAACTCCGAAAAAAAAAAACAACTTTCCCAAAGCAGGTTCCTTCATTATGCGAAAAAAAAAATGCTCAGGACGACCAGATACTATCACACGATTCTGACGGTCAGAAAGCAAGCAGTCGAAGCGTTATAGATTGTTTTCTATTGAGGGAACTTGTGTCCGGCAGAAGGGAGAACTCAAAGTACAAGCAACACATGCCCGCAGTACTATGATAACGGCGAGTGCGGTCGTTGGTCGTCCATCGTCGAATAATCTGATCGTCGCTAAAATACGTCCCCGTTTATGCATGCCTGGTTGCATATTGCTGCGTTATCGCTGGTCCTCGCATTAGTTTCCAGAATAAACTAAACCACCCGCATCATCGGCACAATCTCACCAGCACGGTCAAAAACAGTCACCATGATTGTTGGAGTTATGTTAATATCGTCTCCTAAACCACGATATTAATATAAGGCGTCTCGCACTGAAGAGCTCCGAAAGTTTCGACCACCTGGGGTTTCTAAACGGGCACCTAATTCAAAGCACAAGGGCATCTAGCACTCGGCACCATCAAGATGCCGCCATCGCGGTGCGATTCGATCGTGCCACCTTCGGGTCAGCAGTCGAGCACCATAGCCACTAAACAACCGCAAAGGATGAGTCTAAATGCCTGACCACACGTACGCGTTGCAGCGCGTCAGCGCGGGTCAAAAGATCCCAGGCCACGCTGCCATTGGAATAGATGGGATAGTGGCCTGGGAACGTGCGACCAGCACCGTACATGTGGTCTCAGGCCTTCAAACCATCGTGAGGGTTCATGCGCGTTCCGGTACGGTCTGTACCGTGCGGAGGTAACACCTGTAGCAGTTTCATTGAGTGCAGCCCGACCATATGTAAAACTGAAACAACCGCGCGTGGCAATACTTTGGAGGCCTAGCTACTGTCATTTAAGTATAGCGGCGGTCACATTGTATAGCCTATCGTAACTAGGCACAATTACGTCGTTTTGCAGTGAGGAGCTACGGTTCGTCTTTCTCCTGACCATCACGAGCGAAACGGACCTCTCCGTCCAACCGTCATCAGCCTGGGACAGACGCTGCCTCCCGCCTAGCAACGACACGACGCTAGTGGGTCACTTATGATCTTCCTTTGAACACACTACATGCAACAGATGTCCAATTATTGTATCGTAGAAGTGATCTCGCCTTAGCGCAAATACTTTGAACAAGAAACAAAATGTAGGTACCGCATTCATTTCATTGATATCCTGGACGACCAATTTGCCCGATATCGCACCTTGCTAGGCTCTACAGTTACCGATGTCCTTCACTTTCGCGTGAGAGCAGCACTTTCTTCTTTGAGTCTCCGCCATATGACTGGATTAGGTCCCCAAAAAGGGGTGAGAGCAAGTGTATACCTACAAAGGGCCTGCCCACAAAACAATCTTTGGCATTTCACTAACACACAGACAAGTTGCCGCAGCGGACGATAGTTAAATATTTGGGCGGCTGTACAACTGATACCGTTGAATGAATTTGGTGGATGGTTTAGCGTGCGCAACATTATTGGGTGCGGCCCTCTATGCGCTCAGTAAACGGACGAACATTTATTTCACATGCGACTGGTCGACGCTCGCGCAAACGTCCCCTAATCATCAGAGGTGGTTCCCAATTTATGCCGAATAGATTTACTAAAAACTTGGATTGAGGACGACGCACCGAGAAATGGATAAAAAATGATGAGTGTCACCTTAAGGGACAACGAGAGAGCAGAGTGGGTCAGGGAACAAATAGGTGTTAAGGACGCCTTAGTCGAAATCACGAAGAAGGAATGGGAGTGGGAAAGGGTATGCAGCGCGTAGGCAAGATAACCGCTGGTCATTAAGAGTAACTGACTGAATTCCAAGAGTAGGCAAACGCGCGAAGGGGAGAGTTAGGTGGACAGATGAGGCTAAAAAGTTCGCGGGTATAAATTGGCCGTAGCAAGCACAGGACTGGGTTGATTGGCGAAATGCGGGAGAGGTTTTGCCCTGGGGCGCTATTCTCGATGTGTCCACCTTGCGGACATGTCCTCTTCGGCGGAGCGTATTCAATGACTCAAAAAAGCGGTGAGCCATCATGTCATGGTGTTCTTGACCGCGTCGACGCATGGAACCCGTCAGCACATTCCAAGCAAAAAAAGAAAGTGGTCGAAGTGTACAGTAACAGTAGACTTATACAAACATGACAAGCCTGAAGTTGCATACGACCTTGTTCAGATGTTTGAGAATTATGCGGGTAATGCGTACCGACCTTCCAGGTGCGTTAAGCGGGCGGCCGCGTTAAACCTCATTCGAGGGCTAACGTGATCAGACTTCATGCACGGACTCCGAGATGTGCGTCCAAAAGCGGATCTCTGGGGGCTGCATTCGTTGCGATGTAGCGCACTCCATGCCTCTCATTTGTGTCGAGAGCTGTGAAAGCTTCCTGACGTCAAAATGACGTTGCCGAAGAAGAACCCGAAACAGGGAGCGCGCTGCTCGCCGAACTTCAGCCAATCAGCGGCGGCCTAAGTAGATAGTCCACAAGGTGGTCACATCGATAATAGAGTTTCTTGCTATGAGCGCAGTCTGGCTGATGATGATGCTGATGATGATGAACATTACCCAGTCGGTTCTTTCCCTTGTTAAAATGCAGAGTTATGGCCACGCAAGTATTCGGTTATAATGGCGGCCGAGGTACCCTGATGTTGGGTTTCAAGGACTGTTCACTATCCACCTTTACCCTTGGGAAACCCAGGGACCAAAGTGAGGCCCTTGTGCCAACACCCCTTTTAGGGGCGAAGCTCCTTAGGGTGTGGGTCTGTCCCTCCTCTGTAGTATGTAGTAGTAGTAGTAGTAGGTAGCCACGTATAGTGGGATGTACCCACTCCACGTGATAAAGATGACGATGACGCCTGATGACCATAAAGAATAAGCGCGTTCCAGTATAGTGGAATGTACCCACTACACGTGATAACGATGACGATGACGCTGATTACCATGAAGTATAAGCGCGTTCCAGACCACACATTCTCTTTCTGCCATGGATGAAAACGATCGTGAACGCGCTCTCGCCCTCGAAAGGCAAAACAGCAACGCCGACAACAAACGTTCCCCTGAGCTTAACGTCATATATGGGAAAAAAACAAAATCAGGGGAACCCCCTCCTTGTGGTCCGTAGAGCTCTTGAACAAAATCACCATCTACCCCATATGTAAATTATAAAACATTGCGTATATACTTTATCAATATGTAAATAATGAAACATTGTGTATATACTGTATGTATAATCACACTACACCCCCCGCGTTCGTGTGTCAAGGTCTTTGTATGATGATCGAGTGGGCAAAATTTACGGGGATTGACGGTTTACCAGATTAGCTCCGGAGCTTCGCCCACTCATCATCATTCACTTCGTGGATATGGCGTGATTTTTTTCATTTTTTGCATCCATTGCCGGAAGCTTGCATTTTTTTGGACTTGGCAAAAGGGTGTGAGGGGTGGGGGTCTCTGTGGTCACAGTTGCCCTCCTCCCTCATGAAGAACCTCGCGTACACCTATGTGTGCCACCAATAAGCTGCTTGCTTTAAGCTCCTTCTGGTTCGCCAATGACACCTTGTGGTACCGTGCACATGTGAGATTTAAGCCCTAGTTCTTCAGGCACGCCCAGGACACTTCTTTTTGGCCTGAAGAGCACCACCTAACTATATCGTTAGGTGGTCCTCTTGCAAGTGATAATGCCTAACCTATTGCTACTCCTTAACAATCACCATCTGATGTTGCAAATTTTTTTATGCCTGCCACAGGAAGAAGCTGTGTATCTCATTACCAAACTCAAATCACCAGTCTTCACCTTCACTTTGGCACTCAGCCTGCGATGGGACCTTTTCAAAGATGCAACGCTGGGAAATCTGGGCATAGATAAGCTCAGTAAATTTATCAGCAGCGAGCACAAAACACTCCGCTTCGAAGAGGTAAGTGCCTCTTCGTGCTATGCTAACTTTACAGAGGGGACGCATTTTCATTACGCCAACTAGCAAAACAAGGATAAGGTAGAACCTTTATCTAAAGATAAATGCCGACCTCAATGTGATCTTCTAACGGCAGGAAGTTCAGTTCGTTTGTAGGTATTCGCGACAAAAGAAATTAAGGGGTGCAAACACTGACACAGGATATCTGTTTGTGTTGGTTTGTCCCCTTCTCTCATGTCAGTGTTTGCACACTTTCGATTATTTGATGACAAGTCAATGTGATCCGCATTAAAGTACGGCAGGAAGGCGCCATGTTTTCCACCGCCATAACACGTCATGTGTGCAGCTGCGTAGTACTCTCCCGCATAAGATGCGTAAAGAAACGAGGTACTCCATAGGGAAGAGTCATACCAATGAGGCTATAAATAGTGAAGTTGTTTCAAGTACGATAATGTGGCATGAATATTGAACTTCCTGTGTAGCTAATCATTACTAACCCTGCGATCCCACGTAGAACGTTGCTGGAGGTGACGGCTCGGTGAAACTAGCATGCCCACACACTACAAACTGTAGGAAATCCTTGATTGTATTATTTCTTTCTTTTAGTGTGTAACAATATGTACATGACACACTGAAACTGTCGCGCAAATTTTTATTTGAACTCCAGCGATCGCATGCAGTGACGAAGGCGTGTCGCAGGGCCAGTTCAAGCTAGGCGCCCTCATGCTCTGTTAAGCTGATTAGAAACTCGTAAAACTGCGTATATCGCCACTAGTAGCGTAATGAACATGAACCAGGTTACAGTTAATAAATGTGGCAGAACTGCACGCAGGCAATGTTATTCAGCTCACGTAAAAACTTGCGCCTATCTCCCGCCCAGCTGACGCGACAAACACATTCGACCTAAAATAATCTCTTGCCACTTTTCCCGAGCGCAAGGGACGGAGCACTGACGCAGAAATCTTTTTCATTGGCGATACAGAGGGCCTGAATATTTTGCCGGCTTTCCCACTACTGAATATTCGCAGCATGCGCATTTGTTCAATGAACGCCTTGTATACTGGCTTGTGCGAGCAATGACGACAATCGTCAGCTAAATGACCACCACTACCCAGTGAACTTGTAATCCTGCGGTGCTCTATAGTAAGCACTAATTGACTAAGCGCCTGATCTGGCGAATGGCGTCCGTTTCTACTCCGTCCACGTATCTCGTATGCGCTAGAATATCTATCATAAGGCAATTCAATTGAAGCCCCAATGTCTACGCTGAGCATTTGGTAGGAGCTTCGTCGTGCTTAGATTCAGACTGAATGTAAGATGGGAATTGTGAGGGCTTGTTTATTTTTCTTTGATAGAAACTTGGCGAAAACCTACAGATAATGAAGCCAGGGAAGGTATAGGGAACGTTAACTGTACTGGTTTATGTGTATTCTAGCAATTGCGACACAGATGGGAATAAAGTAACGTGGACGAAAAGGCAACTTGCCGCCGGCAGGGACCCAACCTGCACCCTTCGAATTACGCTTGAACCTTCAGATTCCAACTGGGTGCGTTGGTTCTACCGCATTGTTCTGTCATTACAGAGCCTTCATCCTAGAGTGGCCGTTTGTATACTCAAGCAGCTCTACAAAGTATTACGCATAAACTGCCAGTCTTCCCATCATGCATTCTTCTTTTTGACGCACAATAACTGATTGGGTACGCCTTACCATGACACATTGCCACTGAACGACCTAACCGAGCTTCAAGTTCTAATTAACTCACGATTAACCATCTAATATCATTATTGCTATAGGAAAGACACTGCAGTGATTTCATGGTGTTTTTTATGTTGTTTGTGTTTTTACACGCTTATGTGTACCGCCAGTATTCTGTAACGTTTTTTCTGCAATTTCTGTTCGTAAACTTATTCTCTGCATTGCCTATGTTTAAGTTTCTGGTGTGCCATTTCTATGATTGTGATATGGTGTTCTAGAACGGGGTAGTGGTGTCAGCTTGAGCCCGCGGGTGGGGAATCTCACGTCGAATACTCGAGGTGGTGCCACGAGGGCGTGGGCTCTACAGAGCGCGAAACGCGGAGCATTTGCAGCGCCGACAAGGTCGTATACGATTGGTGCTGTGCCGAAAAAGGAAAGCGCGCTGCTCCGTAGCATGTTTTAAGGTTAAACGTTTAACGTTAAATGTTTAACGTTAGCATGTTAAAGAGCTCGTTTAGCAGAAGAATTTCCGGTGTCGATGTCGGCGGCGGCGTCTTTGGCTGGGAGCGAAAAATCAGCGTTGCCCGTGAGCGCAAATACGAGGTAGATGTAAGTAAAGAAATAAGAAATATTCGGCTGGAGTGGGACTGGGAATCGAACGTGCGGTACCTTGCTCCGAGGCGCGATGCGTTTAGCCGCTCGGGCACCACACACGCGTCTTCTAGCCATACTAACGGCGAGCTATTTATATACACCATTTAGTGTTGGTGGAACGCACATCTCGGAGGTTCTTCAGCGGCTTGACACAACACCCGCGAGATGGCCGCAAAGGGTGCACGGCCGCGCTTGTAAATGGCATCGCCCTATCATGTGGCCATGGTGTTTCGTTCCGCCGAATGCATCGGATGTCGGTCCCGGAGGGCGACCACACTATGGCTTTCCTTGCGGCATGGTTCGCGTATCGGTCGAGAAGAGAAGGAAGGCTACCGATGGGGCAAGCGATACGAACACGGTCCAATCAGGCTATAGGGTTGTACTCTTGAAAGTGACGCTCCAGCGTCCTCCAAGTTTTTCTGAAAACATCCTCTGAAGTAAGACGGGCGCCCGGGAAGGTGAACACAGGCACGTTCATAAAGCTTGCGTGAAAGTAAACCCTACCCAGCTAGTGCAGACAAACGGCCGCATGACGATGCGGCTAATTCATAAACCAAGTGCTCTCGAACACCGTAGAAGAGGTAAAAGTGTGAATGGGTAAATTGCTTAATTCATTTGCCAATGTTCTTGCATACCAGGACTCGGTCACATTCACAGGTCAGCCAGGCAATTGCGGCGTATGTACTAATACATGCTGAACAAAGGCCGGATATTATGAGGTTGCAATTCATTAATTGCCATTTGCTTTACCAAAGCTTATATTCACAGAAAGCTAGGGAGTTATTTATTCCTGTGGTGATGCCACTGTTACGCAGTCCTAGTGGTTACCAGAGATGTCGAAATTTCGTAACACAGCTAAAGAAAAGGCCGAAGCTCAAGGGAAAATGGAAACTTGAAGAGAGGAGAAACTGGGCGTTGGTGGAGCCCACGTTTCGACACGCAAGTTCTTGAAGACTGCAACTGGAGCCTTGAAGTTGCAGCTTTGATGAACACAAGTGTGCTTATCGAAACGTCGGCTGATGATGATGAAATATAATCATTAGCCCACAAAACGTCCCGAGGGAATGTCATCAAAAAAAGATGATGACGAATTTGCCATCATATATATATAAAAAATTAAAGTACCTCGCATTAGTGCTGTCAAGCCTGAATGTAGTGAGCAAGTGGGCAGCCTTCTTTGTTTATCTTCGCTTTTCTCTTTCTTCCCTGCTGTCTTTGTCTCTTGTTCTCTATTCCTGTTTTTCCTGTATTCTTTTTCTTTATCACTCTTTTTCTTCCTGTTTTTTTTTCCCTTTCTGAGTCTGTCTTTCTATTTCTCCCTTGCTTCCTCTTAGTCAGTTTTTCTACTTGGTTTTGCCTGCGTTACGCCAAGTGAAGACGACAGCATACGATGACAGCATACGACAGCATACAACAGCCCGGCCCCCTAAAGTGCTCCGCACTTAAAAGATAACCTTGTGGCGGACCACATACAACTCTCTATTGCTACAAAAGATAGCCAGCCACTCCATTCTCAAAGCACATGGCTGCTACGAGAGATGTACTATGAGCAGCGGCTTATCTTGGCGTGTAATATCTTTTTACGCCGTTCTTCTCGCGATTGGTTGAGACCCTTTTACATAGACGGGCAGCCTGCAGTCAGCAGACAGAACTTCGGCTCGAACAGTATGTTGGAATCGCCCCCCCCCCCCAAAAAAAAAAAAAAAAAAAAAAAAAAAAAAAAAAAACATTACACCATCTCCCGCTAAAGGGGACCATGAGGCGATGCGAAGCAGGGCATGGATCAAATTAAAGTTGCGTTCATCACGAGCACCTTGCCCGATGTTAACACGTCCTTGCAAGTGGAGCACACCATGAATTCAGTGTAGTTGCTGTTGCTGTTACTCGTCCCGAACTCTTGTTGGAGCACGCCACGCGCGTTCATCGCCACGCCACGCGGGAGCACGTGGGTTCATCGCGCATCTGCAAAATCTCGTTCACTGACGCCATCACGTGATTGCTGAGAGAGTGTAAGGGGGAGAGGCCACAGCGTCTTACCCAGCCGCTTACACCAGCCCGAACGCGCTAGCCCGTGCCAACGCGTTCTGACTAGGATACAACGCGTTGGTTCATCGCGCGTCTGCAGAATCCCGTTCCCCGATGCCATCAGCAACGGCGCCGTTGCGAAGGAGAGTGCAACGGAGCGAGCGCGCGCCGCAGTATATACGAGCGCACAGCTGCGCCGGAGAGAGAGAAACGGGAGAGGAAAAAAGCGGAGGCAGCGCTCACGCCACACCCTCCACTCCACCTCCTCGCGGTGGCTCACCCGAGGAGAGGGTCCTCCCACCTCCTCGCGCTCACGCGGGAGGGGGGCAGAGTTGGCGCATGCGCAGTAAGGGCGGGGACACCGCACGCACACCAGATTGAGCTCCGCCATAAGACGCTTCGCATCTAAAAAAATTAAGACAGACAACGTCGCCAATCAAGCACGCATGTACAAGTATACGCGAGCAGCGGAGGCAGCCAGCTCACGCGACCACAGCGCCGCCGCCAACATCCGGGTCCCGGCTGCACTCGCCGCCGCGCTTCAATACATGGGGCGCTCCGTCTGCTGAACTCACTACCCCCTTTGTGAGTTCCAGAACACTTATAGTTATGATGTGCAATCAGTGAGCAATGTTGTTGAGCCCCTACCCCACGTAATTACCTCGTAATGAGGGCCTTTGATGGTATTTTGATAATAACAACAACAACAACAAGAACAATAATAATAATAATAATAATAATAATAATAATAATAATAATAATAATAATAATAATAATAAATAATAGCTTCTGAATACAGCGTAAAAGATACCTTTACGTTGTGTTCTCAACCACATAGAGGAGCGTATCTGAACGTCGTGCCTGTTTGGCGCTATTCCGCACGCAGGAGTGTCGCACTGTGTTCGTGGGAGGCCAGTATGTCGGCTCTCGAATCACGATTCCACCCGACGGAGGATGCGAATTCGGCCAGGTCGGTACCACGGACGTCGCCAGCTTCGAGACGCGAAGCACGATCGAATACAAGGTGAAGAGACTCTACCTCTGAAAGAACCGTAGATAGCCTTGCGCGCACGAAGAAAGAGGCCGATGCATTCGCCGCAAAGACTTATCTTACCGTATCAAATAGCTTCGGAAAGTAGTGCTAGTGCGTAGCTTTGTCCTGTGTTTGTGCGTTTGACTCGGGGTGTCTTCATATGAAGAGGTAACGTATATGTTTAAAGTTGTATAAGATATACGAAATCTAGCGCTGAACGTAAGCGAAACCCCTCTGTTAAGAGGAAACGAAAAACAAACGTTCGCATAGGTCGCGGTGGGACTGCAAGTAACGCAAGAGACAGAGAGGGAGGAAAAGTCGTTATTTAAGAGAGCTCAGAACAGGCGTCCTTAGGCCCGTATTCACAAACCAGCCTTATTCTTATCTTATCTTTTCCTTACGTTGCTGTACAACCTACACTTGTTAAAAGGGCACAAAAACGGTAACAGGATAAACGATGACTACAAGATGGGTTTGTATATACCGGTCTACTTTGTTTATCAAACGCACAAAAGACGCAAAACCGATGAGGCAAACGTGAGCAAAAGATAAGTTTCATTTAACAAGCGAGCCTCATCCTTATCTTGTGTGTTCCTTAAGTTTCTGCACACACTACGTGTGTTATTACTGCACGAAAACGGTTACAGGGCCCAAATCATTACAAGATTGGTTTGTGAATCACGATCTACATTGCACTTCGAACTTTATTTCCAACACAAAAAAGGTTGGGGGTTTATCAAACGCACAAATTCATAAAAACGATAAGGATAAAGCCGAGATAAGGATAAGGCTGGTTTGTGAATACGGGCCCTTAGTGGGGGATGGCGTGAGCTGAGACCAAGTCCTGGGTCCATGTGACCAGCCTTGACTGATCGTCGAGGTTAGAGCTGGCTAAGGCACTATCCCAAAGCTCGTTGGTGTGGTTAGGTGGTTTTAATGGCGGTTTTGTGCAGTGGCCTACAATATGCCGAAGAGACGCGGTATGCGCCGTTTTGTAGCGGCATAGGAATGAAAAAACGCGTATGATTGAGGCATGTCATATCGATAATAATGGTAGCACATGCGTGATCCAACCGTGAAATAACTTGCATAAAGACGAAATCAGATGCCTTAAAGGAGCAGTGACACCAAATTTCAAACTCGAGATGTGGCGTTCACTCGATTGCTTGGTACGCATGAGTTTTTTTTAGCGAAGTGTGAATAGCGTCTGTTACGTAGAAGTTATTCTAAATCGAGCCCAAAGAGCGTGCAAAGGCTCGACGGCGAGTTCATGCCATGCAACATCGACAATATTTTGACGTGTTCAGCTAATTGCTAGGCCACGCCTCACGCGATGAGTGACGATGTTCGAGCAACGGTGACGTCGACAAGTAGTTTAATGTTGTCATCGTGGTGCCTACTTGTGGTACCGCCTGGCGGTGACGCCAGGTTGCCTGGCAACGGCGTCGCTTGGTTTGTTTTGCTTGGTTCGTGCAGCGCGTTCATGTGAATCCTGCAGTTTCGTTGTGCTGCTTCGGGTGATTTGTCTTGGAGTCGTGAGCGCGAATGTGATTATTAAATGCGAAGCCTTTCTTAGCGAACTTCGACGACTTTTAGCGTATCTATCTATCTATCTAGCCGCCTACGACTTTGTGCTCTCCTGGCCGTATCGTTAATGGGCTTTATACCAAAATTGGTATGGCATAACATGACCATATGGCAAACATGAATACCTGGTCACATCATGAAAATCATGACGTACTTGTCATGAAAAGTATGATTTACACGCCATGGCGATAGTGCTCCTGAAGCCATTTTCTTAACTTGATATATCCAAATATTGGTACGATAAGACATTTCTGCATGACCAACATAACTGACAGGAGGTGATATGAAAATCATGACCTGCATGTCATGTACAACATGATTTACATGCCACGCTCATGGCGCCCGGACGGCCGTTTCGCTAGCTTGATATACACCAAACTTCGTATTGGGTGACGTGACTGTATGACGAACATAAATGCGAAGTGGTCATATGAAAATCATGACATGTCATGTGCAACATGACTTGCATGCCATGCTCATGACACTCTCGGGGCCGTTTCGCTAGCTTGATATACACCAAATTTGGTATTGAGTGACGTGACTGTAGGACGAGCATAAATGACAAGTGGTAATATGGAAATTATGACATGTCATGTGCAACATGACTTGCATGCCACGCTCATGACACTCTCGGGGCCGTTTCGCTAGCTTGATATGCACCAAATTGGGTACTGAGTGACGTGACTGTATGACGAGCATAAATGACAAGTGGTAATGTGGAAATCATGACATGTCATGTGCAACATGACTTGCATGCCATGCTTATTATTACACTCTCATGGTCGTTTCGCCAGCTTGATATACACCAAATTTTTAAGGCGAAAGCCTTTAATGTCTCATGCTCACGTCCGTCCGTCCCTGCAGCCGTGCCCTGGCACGGTGCCAGGTGGGCTCCGGGGCGCGCAAACGGACGCCGGTCGCGTTGGACTCTGAGCAGCTAACGAAAATTAAAGCTCACGACGCCGGATCGCGTCGTGAGCAGCTAACGAAAATTAAAACTGAAGCACAAACATACAGCCATCCAACTGATATCGCCAATGCGTTCAGTGAGTACTTTAGCAGTACCTGTGATTCTCTCACAAATCCCCCCATTACCAACCTTGCCCCGTCAGCCTCATTCTTTCTACTTGCGGCCTACGAGTGCATATGAAGTTCTTCATGTTATATCATCGCTCAGGTCTACGGCACCTGGTCTTGACTCTGTTCACCCATCTCACATCAAGTTAGTTTCTAGTGAGCTATCTCCTATCATTGCAGATATTGTTAACAAGATGTTTAAAGAAGGCGTGTTTCCCGATTCCCTAAAAGTTGGTAGAATAACACCTGTTCACAAAAAAGGTGATCGTGAACTCCTCAGTAACTACAGGCCCATTTGTATTCTGCCATTTTTTAGCAAGATAATTGAGCGTCTTATGCATACACGATTAGTGTCCTATCTTACGAAGTTCAGTCTATTATCATCTAAACAATATGGCTTTCGGCCTGGCTATTCCACTGAGCTTGCGCTTCTAACCCTCACCGATAAAATAAAAAAGGCAATCGACCAAGGCTTTTTGGTTGGTGGCGTATTTATAGATTTAACAAAAGCGTTTGATACGATTAATCACAACATTCTTATATATAAACTTGAATCGTATGGCATAACAGGCCCACCACTTCAATTTATTTCAAGCTATTTATCTAATCGTACTCAAGTTGTTCAGATTGACGGTAAAGTTTCAGCTGCTAAGAAAGTAAATCAAGGTGTTCCTCAAGGCTCCATCCTTGGCCCGCTGCTCTTTTTGCTATTTATTAATGATCTACCTAATATTTTGACTGCTACGGACTGTATCTTATATGCAGATGACACGACCATTTTTACTTGCGCTAAAGATATCGATGACCTACAACAAAAAATTAACGTTGATCTACATAACATAAGTTCATGGTGTCGAAAGAACATGTTAAGAATTAATCCATCGAAAACCGTTTTCATGGTCTTTCATTCCCAACCGACAGTACTTTCAAAATCTATATCTGTACGTCTGGACGATAACTTAATACCAATGTCTGATAGCACAAAGTTTCTTGGTGTAGTTCTCGACAGGCATATGAAGTTCAATCTTCATGCGCAATCACTCATTCGCAAGATAACCTTTGGAATACGCGCCATAATCAAAACTCGTTCATATTTTCAGCCACACATTATCCATTCCCTTTATCACGCGCATATTCATAACCATCTATCTTATTGCATATCAGCTTGGGGCAACACATATTTCACCCACCTCTGCCAACTTCAACGCATGCAAAATCAAGCACTTCGTCTCATGACATTCAGCCATTTCTTAACCAATGCAACTACACTTTATCACAATTTAAATATCCATCCTCTTCATCACCTCTTTCAGCTGAAGTTATCAATTGTGATGTATATGCTTTTTCGTGGTATTGTACATATTGATGGCATTGTCGTGGAAAGCTTTGTAAATAACAACGTTACTAGGTTTTCTCAGCTTGATAATCGTCTTCTGCCTAAGGTTCGCACGAACTACGGTAGGTTCACCACCACGTTTACGGGAATCAAGCTGTGGAATTCCCTTCCTTACATCATTAAATCATCAACCACGGTACATGCATTCAAAAACCAAGTAAAGAAATACTTTTTGCAACAACTGTTTTCATCCTAGCAACTGATTTTTGTTTGGTACATGTTATATTGCTGTTTTGTTTTGTATTGTAATTTGCGATTGTTTTTCAATGTTACCTTTTTCTTTTTGTCTGTTACACATATACGCATTTTTGCTTTCGGATTTTTTTTTTCGCGCTGTTCATTTTTCTTTCTACCGAAGATAATGTAACCACTGATTGATGTACATCTTCTTTCCCGTTCACATCATGTATGGGAGCCCCCCCCCCCCGACAGTTTTTAACTTTGGGGCTCCTTGTGTATTACCAGTTTTGTATGCGCTTTTCTGTAAACTAATATCGTTGATGTTGAATAAACTTGAACTTGAACTTGAACTTGAACATCGCTCGCGCTTTGCTTGCGTAGCGTCGCTGTGCCCAGCGTCTCTAATCATGTAAGGAGGGAGACGCGCGCATCACGTTCCAATCTGAACGACCGCGCCTCAGTGGGCACAGGCGTTCGAGAAACACACTTTGGAATTGACAAAGTGTCCGTCAATATAAACGCCGGAACGCGATGGCGTCCGCACGATGTGCAAAGCGCGAGAACACGACCGCATGCGAAACGCAGGCAGATTGGTCGCGCGTCTCACTGCGATTCGAGGTAAAAAATTTAGCGAACATAGGTGGCAGGTGGTAACATGAAAATCTTGGCAGGCATGTCATCTACAATGCCATTTACATGCCACGCTCATGGTGCGCTTGCGTCCAGTTCGCTAGCTTGATATAAACCAAAATTTGTACTGCGCGACGTGACTGTATGACGAACACAAATGACAGGTCCTATATCATGTAAATAATGACATGTATATTATGTACAGCATGATTTACTCCTTGATGGCTGCTTCGCATTACATCGATTCCCACAGTGCGTGGGATCTGCCGGTTTTTCGAAGCTATGATCTCCATCGCATTCATCATCATCATCATCATCATCATCAGCCTGTCTACGCCCACTGCAGGGCAAAGGCCTCTCCCATGTTTCGCCAATCAACCCGGTCCTGTGCTTTCTGCTGCCACGTTACACCTGCAAACTTCTTAATCTCATCTACCCACCTAATTTTCTGTCTCCCCCCTCACGCGTTTGCCATCTCTTGGAATCCAGTCAGTTACCCTTAATGACCAGCGGTTATCCTGCCGACGTGCTACGTGCCGACGTGCTCCATCGCATTACGTACCAGCATACCGTGGAACCGTTGTGCGCTGCAATCGCGCTCTTCAAATAAGAGAAAAAGCGAAAAGTTTGGTGCACCACTGCGAAACGCTACCCCACAACGCCCTCACAGAATAAAAACGCCAGGGCTCCGCGTTTCACTTTTTTCTTGTCGCGTTTCGGCTGTTTCGGTCTCTCAGCAGTATACAATACAATTGACACACATGGTGACAATCACTAACTGACCACTTATTACGACACATTGGTTATGCTTAGGTAGACGCAAACACGACAATAACCGATCAAAGTGCACCAGTACAGAACGTATGGTTCAGAGAAATATCATTTCAAACATGTAACACGCACGCAACGTCTTATGCGTAGTTGTGACATGTCTTGCCAGCCAGCATGGCCCAAGCGCGCGTCTCCAGCTGCCTCCTCGTCACTTTTGGGTCGGGCGTCGCTATCAGAATCCCTACTATGAAGAGGATCGAACCATAAATGATTCGCCACGTCGCGAATCGCAGCGATTTCACATTCCTCGGTGTTTTCACTGTCGCTTGTGGACGCTGATGACGGCGGCGACGGCGATGAGGGTGGCGGACACATGGCTACACGTGCGCGCCGAGCAGACGAAATGTCAGCTGAAACTCGCGTCACCATTTCGTTAGGCCACGTGATCACACGGGGCGTGACCACGGGAGGTGATCGCTTGGCAGCGCTGGCAGCGCAGAAAATTTTCGCGCTTTGCACCCGTTTTGAATTGCGTTCGGTACTGGTCATACTAATCAATATTACATATATTAATTCGTCTACTAAATACTAAATCGTTACTAAATACTAAATATACTAAATCGTTACTAGGGCATCCATAACTACACGCTGACGCAAAAAACGCGACATGCATAAAGTTGATGTCACTGGTCCTTTAAAGGGGCCCTGCAACACTTTTCCAAGTAGCCATGGAATGGATTCACTAAAGGAGCTTATTGCCTCACGAATTCATTGCCGCAAAAATTTTTGGAATCCGTCCAGTACGAGTGGAGTTACAAAGATTTCTCGCACGCTGCAATGGACCTTTCCAGAAATCGCAGCGCCGCGCCTTCCCCTGGTGGATCGGCGCTGGGGCATTATGGGAGAGCGGAGCGCCGGGCGGGCAGAGCAGACGCTTTCCCGCTTTCGCCTGCTTTCGTCGCGCGCCGTGAATGGTTTTGGATGGTGTAAAAGTGCTGCTGTTGTGAAGAAACGGCTACTTCTGAGCGCTCCGACTTTCATGCACGCAAACTAGAATGTGTCGTTCTTCCCAAATAGCCAGAATCATCACTGAGCATGCTGAAGAAGAAGGAAAGCGGCGGACGAACCTCTTCTGTTCTTGGATGTGATAACACGCGAAAGACACCGGATGTTTCGTTTCATTGCTGGGTGCTACTTCAGGACTTGAATTTTCGTGATGCTGCAGCTAAGTTTGACCTTTGTTAAGATGCTTGTATTCTCATTCACTGTGATTACAGGGCTGGGACCTTACACACGAAGCATGCCGTGTAAGTGCGCGAATTTATAAAGGCGAAAGGCTTAGATGCTCTGTTAAAAGCTCACAGCGTCTCTTGTGCATTCGCCGAAGACTCGAAGGCGAAAGCCATCTTCTTTTTCTTATTAGTCTATGTAATAATCCTGCTGCGCCAGTCCATGAGTGTCAGCGGGATTTTGTCTTGTGTGCTGACCCGTCTTGCATCGCGGCTGGGGGGAGGGGGGAGAGCACTGATGTAGCTTGTGTGGGCGGCAAGTGCTGGTGTGACTTGAGGGGGGGCAAGTGGCGCTTTTGCACCCCCCTGCCGACGCCCATGCCCGCCACCATTACACCACCCTTCGAAAGCTTGCTGCACCTAACGGGGTTTTGCACTGCCTCAAAGATCGGAGGTACCTCATGATTTTGCATTGCCTCTGTGATAAGACCACCTTTGACCAAGCTAGGATGTTATGTGATGACGTGATCATGTGAAGTCACGTGACGTCTTAATGGCGTCACAATTTTTGGCGATCTTTGACGTGATATATGGTGTCATCATCACGTGATGATGAATTATCGCATCACTCTACGCCACCGATGCGGGACGCCGATGGTCAAGTTTCACGTTTGATGAGGCATCTGTAACGTTTTCACCTAAAAACACAAAAGTTGACCGTCGGTGGCTTTGGCGTCCCGCGGCGGCGGCATCAACAAGAGTGATGCAAAAATCACCACGTGATGGCGTCACCATATGACGTCGTCGTGACAGTGCAGATCATCAGAATGTGTGAGGTCATCATGAAGTCTCATGATCACGTCATCACACGACATCGTCGCTTTGCTCGGCCTCCGTGATCGGTGGGCCGATCACGGAGGCCTAGCAAAACCAGGTAGGGTGCTGAAAGTTTGGAATGCTTCCGGTCATAGAACCAGTGCAAAACCACGTTAGGTGCAGAAAACTTTCGCAAGGGTGCGGGAAGGACCAATACATCGACTGAAGAAAAAGAAGACTGCTTTCGCCTTCAAGTCGTCTCGGGCGAATGCATAAGAAACCCTGCGAGTTTTTATTGCACTTTAAGTAGTGTTTATTTTGCTGTTTGCTGCTTGATTATGTTGAATCGGATTTGCTTGTTATTCACCATAAACCTAGAGGCGTGGCAATACGCCTGTGGCAAGACCTTGAGTTGTTTTGTCCATTGCCCTTTTGGTAAAAGCGACAGGAACAGCTGTATGTTTTTCGGCAGCGAGGGGCATCTGCATCCAAACGACAAATCACTAAATGAGCATAATCACAAACTGTAATGAAACAAGGGAGCGCAAACAGTAAAATGCAATATTGTGTAAATTATGCACACGAACGCTCATTCTATTATATATTCCTTAACATTGTTAACTAGGGAGTCACGACCTTTTGCGCAATCAGGTCCGAAATTCTTGAATTAATTTCCAACTCACGGTCGAGAAAACAGGCACGACACAGAGGCAGCATGTTTTACGTTGCTCGAAAACAAATACAGGGAAGTCAAATGTGCAGAATATTCTCGCTTCATACAGTGCGACACTGTGTCGTGATTACGCGATCTTCATCCCCACCCGACAGCACTCACTTGATGTCCGCTCTTTGGGCGTGTTGGTAGCTGGTTTTTACGACTCTCAGCGTCCCAAGTGCAAAGTTTCCAACACGCAGCATCTGAAGCGTAGTTGGGCTCGAACCCATTTATAAGGGTGCGATTTTGACACCGATTATCATGCGCGAAGTGCCACGGTCCTGCGCATCGCGCGGAAGCATATCACGAGCGATAGTGCCCAACGAAAAGTACTAATAATGTTTTATTGTCATGTTGACAATAAAAAAAGCGAGGAAGCTTAAGCTACTTGTAAATACGATCAAAAAAGCACATGGGACTCGCCGCGAAAGCCGTATAGAGTTTCCAATTCAATGGGCCTTTTTCGCGGGTACGTGACCATTTCCCCCGTGTCAATATTAAGTCAAGGACACTTACTGTTTGCTGGGTAATATCCATGTTGCTCTGGGTTTTGCCTCTTCTGTGAGTGCAGACTGAAGCAGGGTTATCACGTGCGATATTCGTGCAACGACGCGCTAGTACGCCCGCACGCTGCAACGAGGTAAGCCAACGCTTCCGCGAGCAGACGACACTCCGCCGGCGCTCCGGCTTCCCATAACGCTTTGCGGCCGCCATAGGTGGCGCGCGGGAATTTCTGGAAAGGTCCATTGCATCTCTTCTCTCGTCTCGTCGAAAGCGCTGGAAGCTAAGCAGGGAGCGATGGCACGGGGAAAGAAAATACGTCACGCGCGCCTCGTGATCTTGAGCGCTTTTTCTCTTTCTTTTTTTTGTTCGAATACGCGAATTTTGATTCCGATCGCGAGCGCACGCGTGGACAAGTCGCGGCCTCTCGCGGCGGCCTCTGTAACTACCGAGCGCGCCATGCTCAAATCAGCCAATGGCTGATACAAAAAAATCTCTCGTCGGTGACGAGTGATTTTTGGGTACGCAACGTAATTTGTCGAGAGAAGAGAAAGCAATTTCTGGCTGACTTTGAGAATTTATTGTGAATTCCACGCCGCGTGCTGCGCTATAATATTTGGCTCGCGTGTTCTCGAGAGCCTGGACTACCGATCGGCAGCGTTTTCTGAGCATGCTCAAAAAGTGTTGCAGGGCCCCTTTAATCGTTTTCTTTCACGTGGACCACCACGCGTGCCGGATTGATAGGTTCGTCAGCTGTTAATTGTGTATACGGAGATCAGTTTTCGTGCTTTCTTTGTATCTTCTGCCGTTTGCGCCTCTTCCGTAGTCAGACGGCGTTTGTGGTCTCGTGACTTCTTTCGTGTATCCGGGTTTGCACGCCTTGTCTTTTTAGAAAGAGGTTCGGGTTCTCCACAAAAGCCGTATTGTAGAGATAATTGTGTTGGGGCTGTGAGGTGATTTCTTGTTGGGTGTGGACTTCAGAGAAGAGACGCAGGACAATTGCTAGTGATTGCCGAGTGTCTTTTCTATGCAGTCCTTGTGCGTGTTCACCAGTAGTATGGAAGCATTCTGTCAGTACGAACTAACCCAGGTAAATGCAATAATGTGTTGACCCGTTGAGCGCGGAGTGGTCTCTCCAGCTCGCTGGAGAGAGAAGCGAAGGCAAAAGGCAGGGAGGTAACGAAGCTAGGCTGGGTTGGCTACCCTAAACATTGGGTGGGGGAAAGGGGAATAAATGGATAATATAGAGAAACAAAAAAGCAAAAGAAATTAACAGTTGCTCTCTAGGAGTGACTACGGTGGTTACGTTCCGCGTCAGCGCTAATTAGAAGCTTCACTGCATGATCCGACGTGGAGTTCTATGAATTTTTCTGTATCACTACGACCAACTAGTGCTCTTTCATCAGCTTGAGTACACACGGAGAGTGATGATGCCACAAAACAGTGGCCTTTGAAAAATAAATAAGGCGGATTTGATGGTTGTTAACAAAGAAGTTAGCAATAATAAGTGGCAGTAGAAGCGTAGTTATCTCTGATCTGCGTTATAAAAACATGACGGATGGTTGTTTAATACGCAGATAACGAGGGCCTACCGCAAGCTGAAACAATTAATGCCGGGCGCTGAAAACAGGGTCGGCTGGCTGGTGTACAACGTCACCGGCGGACTAGCACCGGAAACCTGCGATGGATCTCAGCACCGCTTGCAGAAAATACACGATGTTATCGAGCTAGATTGAAGCGCAGCTACAACAGAGCTGAAATGCAAGGCATTGTTGCTTCTGCACGGCGACGCCGACGCCGATATTCTGATTATTTACTGAATTTTAATTTTACATCCCTTTTTTTCGTATGAGGAACCTTATAAATATATTTAAGAAATCATGAGCACAAAACGGAAGACGTGGGTTTTTTGTTGATACTTAACTTGTGAAAACTCGGGCTGTGCAACAAGATGAAATTGCGGAATAAAGGCCCGAAGCAATCTGAAGGCGGAATTTTGTTGTATTTTAATACTTCTCGCTTGTCCCGAGCTTTGTTACCTATAGAGTGCCTATAGAATGCATATATTATATATAGTGCTATACAGTGCAAGCAAAAATACTTGCGAAATACCAACCCTCTCCTATTAGCGCGAACAGCCGCACTGCTACCGCCTCGGTGAAGTATGGTTATACCACCGCCTTGGGCAATGTCTCAGAGTAAACTATACGCCGTCATCTGTGCCTACACCGGCACCGACACTTCTGTGCAACGAGCTTTTGAACGCTCAAGCGTCCGCCAACGCTATTGCTCCATAGGACGCTCGAGCTTCGCCTTCACGTGTGGAACACGATAGAGTATTCCGGCGTTCTCATTCGCTTGCCCGGCTTCACTTCTCTGTGAGCACTTGAACCATAGAGCGACAGAACGAGCGTCTGCGTGCGTTTTAAACTCACGCAGAACGCGTGCCTACTGCAAGTACAGTTGCAATAGCGCGCACTACGCCACAATTCATCATTTCGCGAACTGTTGAAGTACTAGCTCTACGCGTCCGTTGGAGGATAGGTACATCTACCCAGCTGCACACTTTGTTGATGCTGTAGCTAATTATGATGACTAATTATGCCTGAGCGCTTTGCAATGAGTGGAAGCGCCCACCCGTTGAGCAATTAACATGTTAGGACGCCTGGTGCAATTCTCCACACAATATCTGCCTCGCGACATTTCATGTGTCATCATTAACGCAACTCCTCGCGCTACGTAACGCCTGCTTAGTGTTTTTCTTTTTTCGACGTGGCTTGAAGCACTTGGGTGGCTCTGTGTTAGAACATGTGACTGCTACGCAGATACCCTGGGTTCTCTTCCGGCTCAAGACCATGATTTCTAATATTTGCATCCATCGTCATTTCTGGCTCACGGTCCCCGCCATTCTTCGTTCACCACCCACTACGCCAACACGGACACTTGAATTTCTTCCACACGGGCTCTCTGACGCTACCGCATTAATATCAACCGCCTATACCAGGGGACACACAAGCACTACACAGCCACCCTGTACCACGTGGTATGGTATGTCCACACGGTCCACCCATGCAATTCAGGACACAACAAAACATAGAAGGGTGGGAGGGAGCTCTGTCCAGGTCGGATCCGAAGACTCAAGAGGCCCTCGTGAGACGTGCGAGGACAGCGGCCCGCGCCAGTGGGATCCCGGAGTGAGGATCTGACTCCTCTCTTCTTACAGAACACCAAATAAAAGTTTTATTCTCTCGCGTGTTCTGTCGCGCCGCGTGCATGGATATTAAAGCCGGCGTGCGTCAGCACTTGGGCTTTCCTGGCGGCACGGTTTAGGTCTCCACCGAGAAGCGAAGCCACGCTAGCGATTGCGAATGCGATAGGAGGACCGTCCAATTACGTTGTCACGTTGTACTCTTCAAAGCGAAGATTGAGCGACCTCCAAGTTTTTTAACAGCACGAAGGAACACGAACAGAGGGGGAAGAATACTGGACTGGGCAAGTCTTGTTTTCTTCAGAGTGTAGCTGACTGGGCTAGTTGGTTATGCATACTTAAATTAACAGCGCAAAGAACGGACACCACACAAAGGACAGCGCTTGTCCTGTGTGTTTCCTTTGTGTGGTGTCCGTTCTTTGCGCTGTTAATTTAAGTAACTTGTCTTCTTCCCTCTTTTAGATGTGAAGCATCTTATGGCGAAGCTTAATCCGGTGGTGGTGGTGGTGGTGGTGTGCCGCGTGGCCACCCTTACTGCGCATGCGCAAACCCTTTAAAAAAATAAATAAAAAGCCTCCTTTCACCCTCTCTCTCCCCTAGGCATCCCTTCCCGCGGCAACCACACCCTCACTGCGCATGCGCCTCCCCTCCTCCTACGCTCCCCCCTCTCTCCTCTAGGCATCGCTGCCCGCGGCGTCCACACTCCCACTGCGCATGCGCGTCCCCCCCTCTCTCTCCTACGCTCACCCCTCTCTCCTCTAGGTATCCCTGCCCGCGGCGTCCACACTCCCACTGCGCATGCGCGTCCCCTCCTCTCTCTCCTCTCCTACGCTCCCCCCTCTCTCGCATCGCGACGCCGACGCAGGCAGCGTCTGCTAGCGAGTTTCTTGGTTGAAAAAACCGACTGCTCGCGCTGCACAACCGTTCACTGGCCACTCCGTATATATGGCAATGGATTTCGACCTGCAAGGTGGTGCCGGTGGGAGATTTCTCCTGTGCGTTGTTGAACAATAAAAATTCGCAGCGTGCGCGTTAACTAAAAGCGGACTGCGGGTCTCTGTGTCCAGTCAGAGTCTTCTGTCTCTCATTGCCCATTGGCAGCGATTGGCATGTTTTAGTACGAAACACCGCTCCATCACTGCGTGCTTTACGCCTCCCCAGTTTTCTCTCCTGCGCAACGCTGCGATGAGCGCCAGCGTCAACGCCGCCGCCAGTGTAAGCGTTAGCGCCCGCTGCTTCGCATCTACACATGGTTCCCTTTAGCGGGAGATGGTGTAATTTTTTTGTCCGTGTTCGTTAGCGCTGTTAAAAAGAATTTACAATGAGCATGAAGTAGGGCCCTACTTGGTGCTCTGCTTCAGGTTCCTATGAGCAGCGAGAAGACGCTTTTGAAGCGAAAAGCGCACAAATAAAGACTACAAGTGGCGTCGTCGCTTTCAGTTCCCCGCATCAACTCGTTGTGAAAGACTAACCCTACAATATCCGCAGTATACATTCTAAAAATAAGAGAGTATGTTGTAATGACACCGATGAATCACGAACCCAATACGGACGCCATTTCTGTTTATTTCTGGTCTTCTTCTTCCTCTCTCTCTGAGAACTGTAGTCTTGCGTCTTCTTTTCCATCTTCTTCCGTGCACTCCCCCGTTGTTGTTCGTCACCCCTCCTGGGGTGATACCGAAGAACGTTGCTTGTAGCGGCAAATTCAAGCTGTCCGTCATTGAAGTAGCCAATGATCTTTAGCGCACCTCGCTGTACCGGTATATTTACGACATTAAACGGTCATAGAATTCTTGTGTCGCTTCGTGGCAGACCCTTCCGCACGAGCACAAGATCATTCAATCAAATAGCCGGCCTGTGACCTTGGTTTCGCTTGTCGAATTGGAGCTTCATCGCCTTTCGGTACCTCCTTTTGTTCCTGGCTGGTTTCCCGGTGTTCAAACAATTGCAGCTTGTCATCGATTTTAAGTTCTTTGTCGGCTGGCAGTATTGGAACTTCGCCATACGCAGCAAAATGAGGGCTGAAGCCAAGCCTCCTAGTTTGGGTTGTGATGCGGTGGGCCACAGCCGCTTCCACGCAGCATTTCCATCCGCCTTTAAAACATTACATGGACATTAATTGATTGATGTTAAGGATGACCCTTTCAGCCATTCCATTTGCCTGCGAGTGAAATAGAGTGCAATGACGTAGCGCAATGCCACCGCTATCTGCCCACTGCTGAAGCTTCTTGATTAAGATTGCGGGTCCATGGTCATTTATCACAACTTTCAGCTGTGAGAATATTGCGGGGTCAAGCAAAGCCATAACGCTGTTTGTGTGTCCTTTTGATTTGCTCGCCCGATTTGAGAAAGAGAGAGAGAGAGATAAGTTTATTATGACAGAAAAGCTGAGAGCGCCCCAAATGAAATTCACAAGGACACAAGCGGTGTCGGCTTGGGCGCTGTGCTTGCCCAGCGTCAACGCGGATTTGACGAGTAAGTTGTTGCTTATGCCAGCCATGCACCTACTAAAGCACGCACGAACATACCTAAAGTACGGTTGAATCCGTAACTCTCCCCCTCGCTCCATCTACCGAAAAAAAAAAAACATTCTAGCTACGGTCTTCTCGTCCATCTACGACGCGTTCCCGCTCACCGTGACCGACATACCTGTGCAGAGGCGCAAAGACCCCTGCATTGCTTCCCTCATCGACTTGTTGCGTGAAGCAACGTCACCTACCGTCCCTAGAGAAATAAGTCATCAAACACAGCATATCATTCTGCTCGACATTTCTCTACCATCGTAACTACCTCTGTGATGGACGCAAATGGCTCTTATTCCGCGCCATCTACGTTAAAACATTTGCGCCGCCTTCAACACTGACTCACAGTGTGCACATGTCGAAGGGTTGAAGACTTGCACTTTCCTCCGGCTCTGCTACTATATCAACGTAGAATGTACCGCTTCATCCGCTGCTACACCTGTTGCGTCGCGCAGCGCCGCAAGAATCCCCCTTGTCATTTCCCTGCTCCGTAACAACCACTGACCTGCACTCTCCGCCCTTTGGACTACGCCGGCGTTGATCTGTTTTCTTGCCATCATTATTGCTACCAACAGATAGATAATTGTTGTCATCGATCACACGCTAAGCAGAGACTTCACCATTGCCATCTGCATCGGCTAGCAATGTTGCCTCTCATTTCACACCACGCCATTCTACAGCACGGCGCGCTACCTGAGCCGCGCATCGAGCGAAGGACCTGTTTTCTGCCGGACGTCGTCAAGCAGTTCTAGAGGAATGCACGGTCTTTCACCACACCACCACATCTTAAAATCGTAAAACGAATGGTTTAACAGAAATACAGGACCAAAAATACTATGTCCTACACCACGCGCTTAGCGCGTAGTGTGCGTCTGCCATTCCCTGTCACGGTGTGAGGAGGGTGCCGGAAATTTCGACCACCTGGGGTTCTTGACGTGAGCTTACACCTACGCACACGCATCTGAATTTAAGTACTGTAGAATTTTCGCCTGCTTCGAAAATGCTAGAGCAGCTGCCGGGTTCAAACTCTTGTCTTTCGGGTCGGCAGCCGAGCACCGTAACCACTGACAGCAATTCTGTAAAAAAAAAAAACCCGCACAGTATTTTTGCGACTCGAACCCAGGCCGCACCGACCGCGCGCGAGCTGCCAGCTCAGGCGCTCAAACATCTCGGCCGCAACAAGCGGCGATCGCGAGGCGATAAGATGGGTATTATTAAGATACCGTGGTCAAAGACGCGAGTCGAAGACACGACTGTGTTGTAGGAAACTTCATTTTCGTACGTGTTTTTCTTCATACACAGACAATATTGCGGGCTCAAATGAAAGCTTTCACTTCGTACTACTTAGATCTTCGAGAAATTTGCAGGCTTCCGTCTAGCTTTTTCAGACGGCCCGTTTTTTGACCCTGGAATACAAGGTCGTTATTTCGGCCGCTTCCATAGGGATCCCATTGTTTAAACTTTAGTCGTCGTGGGAACAGACTGTGAAGCCCCAATGTTAACGATGCTGCATTTGTTAAGTGCGGTACGGCTTCTAAAACGTGCCCCTTTAATTGCACCTCTACGATTTCTTATCCCCGAAAATTGACCCTGTCCCATAGAAAACGTGAGAGCTTCCAGCAGTGAACGCTAGGAGCTCTGATTATCCAGTGTCCCCAAGGGACACTGGATGATTAGGAGGGACACTTGACAGGGTACATCGAATCGTTCACATATTTGCCACTAGAGGCACCAAAGGTCATTTTTCGCGGTCTTCCGATGAAGGAAATAGAAACAGAAAGCCACCTCACGAAAAAAAACAGGGTTGGTTTGAGTCAATGCGACGGACAATCTTTCCATCATTGGAGTCATCTCAGTTCATGTTCTGGGCAGTTGTCGGTCCCCTCTAACGCTCTCGCCTTTAAATTACAAATGCCTGTCCTCGCCGTTCCTGCGTAGATATAAATTGTCAAACACCTGCGGCGCATACCCGCATATCGCGGCCCGAGGTATGCGAGTATGTGCCACACCTGTCTGCAGGAAAGGGTTTGACGACGTACGCGACAGGATTTTCACGTTGTTCATGTCATGACCAGCCAGATATATTCGTTAATACCTCTTAACCTACAATACAAATTTTAGTCTACCCCAAGTTAAGGAGGCGATCACGAGAGCACCCAGACGTAAGTGGCTAAATAGATAGATAGATAGATAGATAGATAGATAGATAGATAGATAGATAGATAGATAGATAGATAGATAGATAGATAGATAGATAGATAGATAGATAGATAGATAGATAGATAGATAGATAGAAACGCGAAAGCGGTTACAGTACGCAAAGAAATGCTTCGCATTTAAAAATAAAATAAACCGGTACGGTTATACCCTTGGAGCAGGACGGCGTCAGTTGAGACGAATCGAAGTGGCTGGCGATCTACAGCAGCACGTCCGGGTCAAAAGCTGGCAGATCCCACGCACTGTGGGAATCGATGTAATGCGAAGCAGCCAGGAAGGGGCAAATCATGCTTTACATGATTGGCATGTCATGTTTTACATGTTAGGACCTGTCATTTATGTTCGTCATACAGTCATGTCACTGAATACCAAATTTGGTGTATATCAAGCTAACGAAAAGGCCGCGAGCGCGCCATGAGCGTGGAATGCAAGTCATGTCGCTCATGACATGTCATGATTTCTATATTACCACTGGCCATTTATGTTCGTCATACAGTCACGCCACTCAATACCATGTTTGGTGTATATCAAGCTAACGAAACGGCCGTGAGCACGCCATGAGCGTGCCATTCATGATTTTCATGATATGACCAGCCATTTATGTTCGTCAGACGGTCATGTTATGCCATACCAAATTTGGTGTAAATCCCATTAACGAAACGGCCAGGAGAGCACAAAGCCGTAGGCGGCTAGATAGATACATGGATAGCTAGATAGATAACGCTCAAACTCGCCGAAGTTCGCTAAGAAATGCTTCGCATTTAATAATTGGTCCTGCATCGGCAGCACTGTAGCAGAGGACCATTAGTGCGAGCAGCATACACTGTGACGTGGACATAACTGCTTCCGAATCTACTACAGCTATACGGAGAGTTCTGCCGATTAGGACGCCTTTTACACCGGCGAATGCTGTCAGACGCGTGAAAAAAGGCGGCAGCAACGGCTCCCGAGAAAGCCGTGCAGTCGAGCACCCGCGTCGCGGATAGCCGTGTGGGCACAGATTTGTCAAGAGCCGCTTCCCTGTTGTTCGCTTGAATGACTGTCATACACCATACCGTCACCCGTTGATGACGCACTCCGCACGAGCCAGACGGGGCTGTTTGCAGTGGGCGCTTCTGGTTTTCGGTCCCGTCAGTACAGATGTTTCAACAGCGCAGAACGCGAGCCAAAGGGCAGACTGCACAAGACGGGTGTTTCTTCGTTGTCTCGTGTTCCGCGCTGTTTAAACACGAGTCCTGAACCTGGCACAAGTCTTCCTGTCACTTCCATAAGTGTAGACCAGGGGTCGGCAACGTTCTGAGGCGGAGGACCATGTTGCATGAAGCCGACACAGCCGGGGGGCATCACAGAAAATTGGGGGGAGAACGGAGGGAATTTGCAGGCGAAGCGTAAAATTTCAGAGAATTGACACAAATTTCTTAAACTGGATTAAAAATCATCTTTGTTTTGAGCGAAAGTCCCACTTTAAGTCAAAACTGCCATGTTGGCCTTCAGGTAGTCAGTGGCAAGGAAAGTTGGAGGCGGTTTGACGCCGTGCCGAGGGCCGCATAAAACAGCCACGTGGGCCGCACGCAGCCCGCGGGCCGCGGGTTGCCGACCCCTGGTATAGGCGGTTGATATTAATGCGGTAGCGTCAAAGAGCCCGTGTGGAAGAAATTCAGGTGTCCGTGTTGGCGTAGTGGGTGGTGAACGAAGAATGGCGCTGACCGTGAGCCAGGAATGACGATGGGTGCAAATATTACACATCATGGTCTTTAGCTGGATCAGAACCCGGGCTATCTGCGTAGCAGTCAGATGTTCTAACACACAGCCGCGGCAGTGCTTCAAGCTACGTCAAAAAAAGAAAAACACTAAACAGGCGTTATGTAGCGCGAGGAGTTGAACGATAACATATTAATTATCGCGAGGCAGATATTGCGTGGAGAATCGCACCAGGCGTCATACCATCTGAATTGCTCAACGAGTGGGCGGTTCCACTCATTGGAAAGCGCTAAGGCATGATTAGTCTTCTTAATTAGCAACGGCATCAACAAAGTGTGCAGGTGCGAATATGTGCGTATCGTCCAACGGACGCGCAGTGCGAGTACTTCAACAGATCGGAAAATGATGAATTATGGCGTAGTCCGCGCTATTGCAACCGTAATAGGCATGCGTCCTGGGAGAGTTCAAAACGCGCGCACATGTTCATTCTCTCGCTGTGTGGTTGAACTGCTCACACAGAAGTGAAGCCTGGCAAGCTAACGACAACGCCCGATTAGGCTATCGTGTTCCGCTCCTGAAGGCGAAGCTCAAGCGTCCTTCAGCGCCAGAGCGCTGGAGGGCGCTTGAGCGTTTAACAGCTCGTTGAACAGAAATTTAGGCGGCGGTGTAGAAGCAGGTGTCGGCGTACAATTTACTCTGAGACATTGCCAAAAGCTGCGGTCTAGCCATTCTTCACTGGGACGGAAGCAGTGCGGCTGTTCGTGCAAATAAAAGAAGGTTGGTATTTCGCATGTGTTTTTTCTTGCACTCTATAGGTAACAAAACCCCGGATTTGCGACGAGTCTTAATATACAACAAAATTGCGCTACGAGATCGCTCCGGGCCTTTATTTCAACATTTCAATTTGTTGCGCAGCCCGAGTTTTCACAAGTGGCAACAAAAAACCAACGTCATTTTTTGTGCTCATGCTTTCTTATATTTCTAAGGTTCCTCATACGAAATAAAAAAAAAAGGATGTACAATAAAAATACAGTGAATAATCAGAATATCGGCGTCGGTGTCGCCGTGCAGACGCGACAATGCCTTGCATTTCAGCTCTGTTGTAGCTGCGCTTCAAACTCTGTCGATAACTTCGCGCATTTTCTTCAAGCGGTGCTGAGTTCCGTCGCAGGCTTCCGGTGCAAGACCGCCGGTGACGTTGAACGCCAGCCAGCCGACGCTCTTTTCAGCGCCCGGCATCAATTGTTTCAGCCTGAGGTAGGCCATCGTCATCTGCGTTTTAAACAACCATCCGTCGTGTTTTTATAACACAGACCAGAGATAACTATGCTTCTACTGCCACTTATTATTGCTGACTTCTTTCTTAAGAAGTATCAAATTCGCCTTATTTATTTTTCAATAGCCACTGTTTTGTGGCATGGACACTCTCCGCGTGTACTGAAGCTGATCAAAGAGCACGAGTTAGTCGTAGTGATACAGAAAAATTCATCGAACACCACGTCGGAACGTGCAGCGAAGCTTTTAAGTAGCGTTCCAGCAGAATGTAACCCCCGTAGTCACTCCTAGAGAGCAACTGTTCAATTCTTTCTCTTTTTTGTTTCTCTATCTTTACTATTATTCCCCCCTTTCCCCCACCCCATGTTTAGGGTAGAAAACCCAGCCTAGCTCCCAGCCTAGCTTCATTAACCACCCTGCCTTTCGTCTTCGTTTCTCTCTCTCTCTTTCCCTAGAGAGCTAGAGAGACCACTCCGCGCTAGTTGGTACTGATAGAATGCTTCCATATTACCAGTGAACACGCACAAGGATTACACAGAAAAGACACTCGGCAATCACTAGCAATAATCCTGCGTCTCTTCTCTGAAGTCCACACCCAACAAGAAATCCCCTCATAGCCCCTATACAATTATCGCCTCAATACCGCTTCTGTGGAGAACCCGAGTCTCTTTCTAGAAAGACAAGGTGTGCAAACCTGGAGACAAGAAAGAAGTCACGAGACCAAAAACGCCGACTAACAACGGAAGAGAAGCAAACGGCGGAAGAAAGAAACAAAGCACGAAAACTTATCTCCGCATGCACATGCAACCGACGAACCTATCAATCCGGCACGCGAGGTGGTCCACGTGAAAGATAACTATTAAGGCATTTGATTTCATCTTTATGCAAGTTAATCCACGTTTGGATCACGCATGTGCTACCAATATTATCGATATGCCATGCCTCAATGTCGCTACAAAACTGCGCATTCCGCGTCTCTTCGACATATAGTAGGGCGCTGCAGCAAATCCCCATTAAAACCACCCAACCACATCAACGAGATTTGAGATAGTAGCTTAGCCAGCTCCAACCTCGATGATCAGTCATGGCTGGTCACATGGGCCCAAGACTTGGTCCCAGCTCACGCCATCCCAGACTGAAGGCCCGTATTCACAAATCAGCCTTATCCTTATCTCGCCTTATCCTTATGAGTTTTATGCCATTTGTGCGTTTGATACACCCACAACTTTTTTTAGATGCGAAGCATCTTACGCTCGGGGCTGTATCCGTCCCTCCCTCCCGCGCCGCGTCCGGTCACTTTCATGAAGTATGGAAGCACCCAATATGCGAACCAGAACACTGTAGTACAATAAGGCCGTCGACAACCACCACAGTCACCAGAGTCATGGCCGAGAGCACAGAGTGGCTGCTTAGCAAAGGCTAGGTCGGTGGTGGGTGCAAGCAACGAATAACAAACACTACCGCTGGTGTCTGTCGCCCAGGTTGACTCCATTCCTTGATCTTGCATGCATGTGCTTGCGGGGGGCTTTGTCCGTCCCTCCTTCCCGCGTCCCGTGTCCTACACCCCCACAGCGCATGCACGTCCCCTCCCCTCTCTCTCCTATCCTACGCTCCCCCCCTTTCTCTCCTCTAGGAATCTTCTACTCTACGGAGCGGCGCCCGCGTCCCGCACGCCCACAGCGCATGCGCGTCCCCTCCCCGTCTCTCTCCTCTCGTACGGTCCCCCCCCCCCATTCTCTCCTCTAGGAGTCCTCTACTCTACGGAGCGGCGCCCGCGTCCCACACCCCCCACAGCGCACGCACGTCCCCTCCCCC
Organism: Rhipicephalus appendiculatus; assembly: GCA_030522465.1. Taxonomy (NCBI): domain Eukaryota; kingdom Metazoa; phylum Arthropoda; class Arachnida; order Ixodida; family Ixodidae; genus Rhipicephalus; species Rhipicephalus appendiculatus. The sequence continues at coordinate 127,495 of JALIZH010012181.1, forward strand.
TCCTCTCTCCTCTCCTACGGTTCCCCCCCCCCGTTCTCTCCGCTAGGAATTCTCTACTCTACGGAGCGGCGCGCACGACAGGTGGTGCGACAGCTGCATACTCCACTGGGGGGCGCCACGGTAGTTTCGCGGTATGAAAATGACGGAGCGCGCGCGCGCCTCATTCTCTCTCCTGTGCAGCGCCGCGATGAGCGCTCGGGCCGCTGCCGTGAAACGAGAGCGGCGACGTTTCTCCCGCTCAAGCTAACCATCTCCCCGCTGCTTCGCATCCACACATGGTTCCCTTTAGCGGGAGATGGGGAAGTTTTTTTTCTGTTGGAAATAAAGTTCAAAGTGTAAATTAGACCGCAATTCAGAAACCAATCTTCTAGGAATTTATTGCCCTGTAACCGTTTTCGTACAATAGTAACACACGTAGTGTGTACAGAAACTTAAGGAAAACACAAGATAAAGATAAGGCTCGTTTGTGAAATGAAACTTATCTTTAGCTCACGTTTGCCTTATCGGTTTCGCGCCTTTTGTGCGTTTGATAAACAAAGTAGACCGGTATTTACAAACCCAGCTTGCAGTTATCGTTTACCTTGCTGCCGTTTTTGTGCCCTTGTAACAAGTGTAGATTGTACAGAAACTTAAGGAAAAGATTACATAAGGTTAAGGCCTTATGGTCTTTCTACGCCCAAGACTATATACGGTTCTTTCAGAGGTAGAGTCTCTTCACCTTGTATTCGATCGTGCTTTGCGTCTCGAAGCTGGCGACATCCGTGGTACCGACCTGGCCGAATTCACATCCTCCATCGGGCGGAATCGTGATTCGAGAGCCGATATACTGGCCTCCCACGAACGCACTGAGACACTCCTGCGTGCGGAATAGCGCCAACAGGCACGGCGTTCAGATACGCTTCTCTATGTAGTTGAGAACACAATGTAAAAATATGGGTTTACGCTGTATTCAGAAGCTATTATAAACTATTATCACTATTATTATTATTATTATAATATTACTATTGTTCTTATCCAAAATACCACCAAAGGCCCTCATTACGAGGGAATTACGTGGGGTAGGGGCTCAACAACATTGGACACAGATTGCACACTATAACTATAGTGTTCTGGAACTCAGAAGGGGGTAGTGAGTTCAGCAGACAGAGGGCCCCATGTATTGAAGCGTGGCGGCGAGTGCAGCCGGGACCCGGATGTTGGCAGCGGCGCTGCAGTCGCGTGAGCTGGCTGCCTGCGCTGCTCGCGTATACTTGTACACGCGTGCTTGATTCGTGACGTTGTCTGTCTTGATTGGAGGGGAGGTGGGATTCCAACTTACCGTTCGAGCCCAAGTTCTGCCTGCTGACTGCAGGCTGTCCTTCTATGTAAAACGGCTCAACCAATCGCGAAAGGAACGGCGAATTGCACGCCAAGACAAACCGTTGTTCATAGTGCCTCTCTCGCAGCAGCGATGTGCTTTGAGAATGTAGTGGCTGCCCATCATTTGTAGCACTAAAGAGTTGTACGTGGCCGCCACAGGTTATCTTTTAAGTGCGGAGCACTTTAGGGGGCCGGGCTGTTGTATGCTGTCATACGCTGTGATCTTATGGTGTCGTCGTCACTTGGCGTAACGCAGGCAAAACCAAGTAGAAAAACTGACTAAGAGGAAGCAAGCGAGAAGTAGAAAGAGAGACTCAGAAAGGAAAAAAAAATAGGAAGAAAAAGAGTAATAAAGAGAAAGAACGCAGGAAAACTGGAAAAGAGAACAAGAGAGAAATACGGCAGGGCAGAAAACGAAAACCGAAGTGAAACAAAGAAGGCTGCCCAGTTGCACACTACATTCAGGCTTGGCGCCACAAGTGCGAAGCGCCTGAATTCTTTTTTATATATGATGGAAAATTCGTCATCATCTTTTTATGATGACATTTCGTGGGTTGATGCTGATATTTCATCATCAGCAGCCGACGTTTCGTTAAGCGGACTTGCCTTCATCAAAGCTGCAACTTGAAGGCTCCAGTTGCAGCCTCGAAGAAGACAAATCCGCCTGTCGAAACGTGGGCTCCAGCAACGCCCCTCCTCTCCAAGTTTCCATTTTCCTTTGAACTTCGGTTTTTTTCTTCAGCTGTGTTACAAAATTTCGATATCCCTGGTAAGCACTAAGACTGCGTAATATTGGCATCACCAGAGGAATAAATAACTCCCTAGCTTTCTGTGGATGTAAACTTGCGTATACGAAATGGCAGTTAATCAAATGAAGCAAGGCTTTTGACCGGGCTAGTTGGTGAAGATCCATAATGGCTTACAGCGCGCACTGACACAGGGACGAAGTAGACACACGAAGACAAGCGCTCGTCTTCGTGTATCTATACTTCGTCCTCGTGTCAGTGTGCGCTGTAAGCCATTATGGATAATCACATGAAGCCTCATATTATCGAGCCTTTGTTCCGCATGTATTAGTACATACGCCGCAATTGCCTGGCACACTTGTGAATGTGACTGAGTCCTGGTGTCCATAAAAATTGACAAATGAATTTAGCAATTTACCCATTCACATTTTTACCTCTTCTTCGGTGTTCGAGAGCATTTGGTTTATGAAATTAGCCGCATCGTCATGCGGTCGTTTGTCTGCACTTGCTGGGTCGGCTTTATTGTCACGCAAGCTTGAGGAACTTCCCTGCGTTCACATTGCTAGGCGCCCCTCTTACTTCAGAGGTAGTTTTCAGAAAAACTTGGAGGACGTTTGAGCTTCGCTTTCAAGAGTAGAACGCGATAGCATTATTGGACCGTGTTCGTATCGCCTGCCATATCGGTAGCCTTCCATTTCTCCTCGATGGAGACGCAAACCATGCCGCATGGAAAGCCATAGTGAGGACGCCCTCCGGGACAGTCATCTATGCATGCGGCGCGACGAAGCACAGCCGCATGGCCACATGGTAGGGCGATGCCATTTACAAGCCCTACCATGCACCCTTTGCGCCATCTCGCGGGTTTTGTGTCAAGCCGCTGAAGAACCTCCGAGATGTGCGTTCCACCAACACTAAATGGTGTATATAGATAGCTCGCCGTTAGTATGCGAGAAGACGCGTATGTGGTGGCCGAGCGGCTAAACGCATCACGCCTCGGAGCAAGGTACCGCAGGTTCGATTCCCAGTCCCACTCCAGCCGAATATTTCTTATTTCTTTACTTACATCTACTTCGTATTTCCGCTCATTGGGCAACGCTGATTTTTCGCTCCTAACCAAGGTCGCCGCCGCGTTTCGCGCACCGTAGAGCCCAGGCCCTGTTGGCATCATCTCGCGTATTCGACGTGAGATTCCACACCCACGGGCTCTAGCTCACACCACTACTCCCTTCTAGAATATCATATCAGAATCAAAGAAACGGCACACTAGAAACTTAAACGTAGACAATGCAGAAAATAAGTTTACGAACCGAAATCGCAGTGAGATCATTAGGCAATACTAACGGTACACATAAGTCTGTAAAAAAACAGCATAAAATATCACCAGGAAATCACTACAATGTCTTTGCAATAGCAATAATGATATTAGATGGTTAAGTAATAATGATATTAGATGGTTCGTCGTGTGTTATTTAGAACTTGAAACTCGGTTAGGCTGTGTTCAGTGGCCATGTGTCATGGTAAGGCGTACCCACTGAGTTATTGTGCGTGGTGAAGAAGAAGAATGCATGATGGGAACAATCCGAAGAAAAATCTGGCATTGGCATTTTCTCCGAAGCCCTCAATTGGTCATTCTCATTAAGACTTCCCGATTTCTTATCAGTATTTTCGGCGGAATTTCTAGCGGTGATTATGGCTTTAAGAAAGCTCAGCCCATCAACCTCAAGTGTAGCCATAATTACAGACTCGTTATCTTTGTGCTCAGCACTCGCTGCCAATAGTGATTCTCTATTATCACGTAATTTTCATTTTTTGGTTACCACCCATGTAACTTCACTCAGATTAATCTGGGTACCGGGCCATAAAGGGATAAAAATGAACGAAATGGCGGACACTCTGGCGAAAGCCGCCCTCAGTGGTCCGATACTTTTAATTATTCCCACATCAGCATTCATAATTCGTGACAGATTTAGAAGGCGTGCCATAATTCAAGACTCTGGTAAAACATTAGTCACTTATCTAAACGAATATCGACACCTCTTGTTCCCTTGGCGTAGAAATTTCTGGTCAACGCGAAAATAGGAAGTCATTTTTACAAAATTACGCTGTCGAGTTCCAAAATTAAACTTCTATATGCATAGAGCTGGTCTGGCTCCTTCCCCTCTTTGCTCGTTTTGTAGCAAAGAGGAAACAGTCGAGCATTATTTTTTATCATGCAACCGCTACAACTTATTGAGGAAAAACATTCTCAAAGTCGCTTTTAATCGAATTAGATAGGATTTCATCATCTCTAATATTCTTTCCTTGGGAGCCTCCTCATTAGCTCATTGTCACCGGGATCTCTGTTCCGCTGTAGAGAAATTTTTAATTGAATCAGGTCGGTTTTGACATCAGATCACTAAATTAGCATCATTAATTTATTCTAACAATTCTATAATTCTTTAGTAATACGATTCATATGTGATAACTTTTGTCTGTAAAATATTCGTTTCTTGGCCAATCCCCCCAGAGTGGGTGTGAGCCACACATATAGGCCATCATCATCGTCATCATCAAGACTGGCAGTATGCGTAACACTTTGTAGAGCTGCTTCAATATACAAACGGCAACTCTAGGAGTATATGGATGCTCTGTAAAAGACATAACAATGCGGTAGAACGAACGCGCCCAGTTGGAATCTGAAGGTTGAAGCGTAATTCGAAGGTTGCAGGTTGGGTCCCTGCCGGCGGCGAGTTGCCTATTCGTCCACTTTACTTTGTTCCCATCTGTGTCGCAATTGCTACAATACGCTTAAAACAGTACAGTTAACGTCCATACTAATGAAACAGTTAACGTCCCCTAAGCCTTCTTTGGCTTCACTGTCTGTGGGTTTTCGCCAAGGTTCGATGAAACAAACAAACAAACAAATAAAAGACAAGCCCTCACCATTCCCTTCTCTCATTCAGTCGGAATCTAAGCACGACGAAGCTCCTACCAAACGCTCATCGTAGACAACGGCTCATCAATTGAATTGCCTTATGATAGATATTCTAGCGCATACGAGACACGTGGACGCAGTAGAAACGGACGTCATTCGCCAGATCACGCGCTGTGTCAATTAATGCTTGCTATAGAGCACCGCGGGATTGCAAGTTGACTGGGTAGTGGTCGTCATTTAGCTGATGATATTCGTCGTTGCTCTCACAAGCCAGCATACAAGGCGTTCTTTGAACATATGCGCAAATTGCGAATATTCAGTAGTTGGAAAACCGGCAAAATATTTATGCCCTCTGTATCGCCAATGAAAAAGATTTCTGCGTCAGTGCTCCGTCCCTTGCGTTCGGGAAAAGTGGTAAGAGATTATTTTAGGTCGAATGTGATTGTCGCGTCAGCTAGGCAGGAGATCGGTGCAAGTTTTTACGTGAGCTGAATCTCATTGCCTGCGTACAGTTCCTCCATATTTAATAAATGCTGTTTCATGTTCATTACGCTACTAGTGGCCGTATGCGCAGTTTTAAGCCTTTCTAACCAGCTCAACAGAGCATGAGGGCGCCGAGCTTGAACTGGCATTGCGACACGCCTTCGTCACTGCATGCGATCACGGGAGTTCAAATAAAAATTTGTGTGGCAGTTTCAGTGTGTCATGTACATATTGTTACTCACTAAACAAAAAGAAATGATTGCCTACAGTTTGTAGTCTGTGGGCGTGCTAGTTTCACCGAGCCGTCACCTCCAGCAATGTTCTACGTGAGATCGCTGGGTTAGTAATGATTAGCTACACTGGTAGTTCCATATTCATGCCACATTACCGTACTTGAAACAACTTCACTATTTATAACCTCATTGGTATGACCATGGTTCCTGAAAGTATTGAGGGACCATGGTATGACTCTTCCCTATGAAGTACCTCGTTTCTTTACGCTACTTAGGCGGGAGAGTACTACGCATCTGCACACATGACGCGTTATGGCCGCGGCAACACGGTGCCTCCTGTTGTACTTTAATGCGGATCACATTGACTTGTCATCAAATAATCCAAAGTCTGCAAACACAGACACGAAAGAAGGGGACAAAACAACACAAGCAGATATCTTTTGTCAGTGTTTGCACCTGTTACTTTATTTTGTCACGAATACCTACAAAGGAACTGAACTTCCTGTCTTTAGAAGATAACATTGACAGAGGCATTTATCTTTAGATAAGGGTTCTACCTCATCTTTGTTTTGCTAGTTGGCGTAATGAAAATGCGTCCCCTCTGTAAAGTTAGCATAGCACAAAGAGGCACTTACTTCTTCGAAGCGGAGTGCTTTGTGCTCGCTGCTGATAACTTTATTCAGCTTATCTGTGCCCAGATTCGCCAGCGCTGTATCCTTGAAAAGGTCCCACCGCAGGGTGAGTGTCAAAGCGAAGGTGAAAACTCGTGGTTTCAGTTTGGCAATTAGATTCACAGCTTCTTCCTGCGAGAGTCATAAAAAAAATTTGCAAAATCAGATGGTGATTGTTAAGGAGTAGCAATAGGTTAGCATTAGCACTTGCAAGGGTGCCCGAGCACGGTATAGTTAGGCGGTCCTCTTCAGGACAAAAAGAAGTGTCCTGGCGTGCCTAAAGCACTTGGGCTTCAACCTCACATGTGCGCGGTATCACAAGGAGTCATTTGCGAACCAGAGGAGCTTCATGAAAGCGGCTTAATGGCGGACACACAAGTGTACACGAGATTCTCCATGAGGAAGGAGGGCAACTGTGACCATAGAAACGCCCACTCCTGGCCCCCCTTTTGCCAAGTCCAAAAAAAAGCAAGCTTCAGCAATGGATTCAAAAATGAAAAAGGGGCGTTAGCACAAGGGCCTCGCTTTGGTCCCCGGGTTCGCAACGGTAAAGATGGATTGTGAACAATCCTTGAAACCCACATCAGGGTACCTAGGCCGCCATTATAACCAAAACCTTGCATGGCCATAGCTCTCCACTTTAGCCATAAGGGGAAGAACCTACTGAGTAATGGTCATCATGATCGTCATCATCCAGACTGCGCTCATAGCAAGGAAGCGATTATCGATGTGTCCACCTTGTGGACTGTCTACTTAGGCCGCCGCTGATTGGCTGAAGCTCGGCGAGCAGCGCGCTCCCTGTTTTGGGTTTCGGCAACGTCGTTTTGACGTCAGGGAGCTTTCACAACTCTCGACACAAATGACAGGCACGGAGTGCGCTTCATCGCAACGAATGCAGCCCCCAGAGATACGCTTTTGGACGCACATCTCGGAGTCCGTGCATGAATTCTAATCACGTTAGCCCTCGAATTAGGTTTAACGCGGCCACCCGCATAACGCACATGGAAGGTGGGTACGCATTTCCCGCATCATTCTCAAACATCTGAACAAGGTCGTATGCAAGTTCAGGCTTGTCATGTTAGTATAAGTCTACTGGTACTCTACGCTTCGTCCACTTTCTTTTTTTTTGTTGTTGTTGCTTGAAATGTGCTGACGGGTTCCATGCGTCGACGCGGTCAAGAGCACCATGACGTCACGGCTCGATTCTTTTTTGAGTGATGGAATCGCTCTGCCGAAATGGACACGTCCGCAAGGTGGACACATCGAGAATAGCGCCCCAGGGCAAAAGGCTCTCCCGTATTTCGCCAATCAACCCAGGTCCTGTGTTTAGTGCGGCCATGTTTACACCCGCGAACTTGTTAGCCTCATCATTCCACCTAACTTTTCCTCCCTTTCGCGCGTTTGCCTACTCTTGGAATTGAGTGAGTTACTCTTAATGACCAGGGTTTATCTTGCCTACGCGCTGCATACCCTTCCCATTCCCATTTCTTCTTAATTTCGACTAAAACGTCCTCAAGACTTATTTGTTCCCTGACCCACTCTGCTCTCTTGTTGTCCCTTAAGGTAACACTTATCCTTGTTCTATCCATTTCTCGGTGCGTCGTCCTCAATCCAAGTTATGCGTAAATCTATACGGCACAAATTGGGAACCACCTCTTATGAGTAGGGGACGTTTGCAGAAGTGTCGGGACGTTTGCGTGAGCGTCGACAAATCCCACGTGGAAGAAATGTTCTTCCGTTTGCTGAGCGCATAGAGGACCGCACGCAATAATGTTGCACACGATAAACCGTCCACCAAATTAATTGCACGGTATCACTTGTACAGCCACCCAAATTTTTAACTATCGTTCGCAGTGGCAACTTCTGCGTGTGTTAGTGAAATATGATGGAACGAAGTTCCAAAGATTGTTTTGTGGGCAGGTCCTTTGTAGGCATGCACTTGCTCTCACCCTTTTTGGGAACTTAATTCAATCATATGGGCGGAGATTCAAAGAACAATGTGGTGCTCTCGCAGGAAAGTTGAAGAGTTGGGCAACTGTAGAACCTAGTAAAGTGCGATATCGGGAAAATTGGACGACAGTGCTTTAAATGAAATGAATACGACACCAGCGTTTCGTTCCTTGTCCGAAACTATTTGCGCAAAGACGAGATCACTTCCACGATACAATAATTGGACATCTGTTGCATGCAGTCTGTTCAAAAGGTGGTCATAAGTGACCCACTATCGTCGTGTCGTTGGTAGGAGGGAGGCAGCGTCTGTCCCAGGCTGATGACGGTAGGACTGGCCGGACGGATTGGCTCGTGATGGTCAGGAGAAAGACGAACCGCAGCTCCTCACTGCAAAACGACGTAATTGGCCTTAGTTAGGATAGGCTATACAATGTGACCGCCGCTATACTAAAATGGCACTAGCTAGGCCTCCAAAGTATTGCCACGCGCGGTTGTTTCGGTTTTACATATGGTCGGGCTGCACTCACATAAACTGCTACAGGTGTTACCACCGCTCGGTGCAGGCCGTACCGGAACGCGCATGAACCCTCACAGTGGTTTATATGCCTGAGACCACATGTACGTGTGGTCTCAGGCATTTGACCACACGTACAGTGCGTGGCTTGTAGACTCGGCACCACGCCCTCTGCTATATGGAGAGAAAGTTCACCTTTTTGCAGCCGCTCGCCCTCTCCGTTTATAGAGATAGGGTACGGCGCCGAGTCTACACGGTACGCGCTGACGCGCTGCAACGCGTACGTGTGGTCAGGCCTTTAGACTCATCCTTTGCGGCCGTTTAGTGGTTATGGTGCTCGACTGCGGACCCGAAGGTCACGCGATCAAATCCCGCCGCGATGGCCGCATCTTATGGTGGCGAGTGCTAGATGTCCATGTGCTTGCAATTAGGCGCACTTTAAGAAACCCCAGGTGGTCGAAACTTTGCGAGCTCTTCAGTGCGACGCCCCTTATATTAACATCGTGGTTTTGGGAGACGATATTTATATGACTAACAATAATGGTGACTGTCTTAGACCGTGCTGGTCAGATTGTGCCCGCGATGCGGGTGGTTTAGTTCATTCTGGAACTAACGCGAGCTGCAGCGATAACGCATAAACATGTATTCAGGCACTTATTAGCGTGGACGTGTTTTACCGACGATCAGATTGTTCGACGATGGATGACCAACGACCGTACTCGCCGTTATCATAGTACTGCGAGCATGTGTTGCTTGTACTTTGAGTTCTCCCATTTTGCCGGACACAGGTTCTCTCAATAGAAAACTAAATCTATAACGCTTCAATTGCTTGCTTTCTCACTGTCACAAGCGCGTGGGAGTATCTGGTCGCCTTGCGCATATTTTTCGCATAATGAAGAAACCTGCCTTTGAAGTTGTTTTTTTTTTTTTGGAGTTTTTCATAGAAGCTATACCAGGGTTCGCAATGAATCTTACAGTCAGCCCCAAGAAAAAAAATCCGGCAGATTGCACGCACTTTGGCAATTGACGTAATGCGAAGCAGTGAGCGAGGAGCTGCATGCGCCGAATTGTTTGGCTTTGAATCAAATCAAGGCATTCATGTCATGACATGTCTACCACTATCGCGTGTTTGTCATGCATGCATGCATGCATGACAAACATGCGACCATTACCATGGTATGTACCAGTACAGTCCGGTACATACCATGGTAATGAAACGTACATTAACGCGATAGCGTTAAAGAGCTCGTTTCGCAGAAATTCCAGCGTCGGCGTCGGTGGTTGTGAGCGAAAAATCATCTTGTCCGTGACCGAAAAATCGAGAAAGATGCAAATAAAATAAATAATAAAAATTTCCGGGTCCGAGTGAGGATCGAACCCAGGCCGTCTGCGTCGCAAGCAGGTGTTCTAGCACACAGCCACGCGTCTGCTTGGGAATACAGCAAAAATAATTTCCTCTGCTGGTAAATGCAGTGAAAAAATTACACCATCTCCCGCTAAAGGGAACCATGTGTAGATGTGAAGCAGCGGGCGCTAACGCTTACATTGGCGGTGGCGTTGACGCTGGTGCTCATCGCAGCGTTGCGCAGGACAGAAAACTGGGGAGGCGCAAAGCACGCAGTGATGGAGCGGTGTTTCCTACTGGAACATGCCAATCGCTGCTGATGGGCAATGAGAGACAGAAGACTCCGACTGGACACAGAGACCCGCATTCCGCTTTTAGTTAACGCGCACGCTGCGAATTTTTATTGTTCAACAACGCACAGGAGAAATCTCCCACCGGCACCACCTTGGAGGTCAAGATCCATTGCCATATATACGGGGTGGCCAGTGAACGGTTGTGCAGCGCGAGCAGTCGGTTTTTTCAACCAAGAAACTCGCTAGCAGACGCTGCCTGCGTCGGCGTCGCGAGGCGAGAGAGGGGGGGGGGGAGAGGGGGGGGGGGGACGCGCATGCGCAGTGGGAGTGTGGACGCCGCGGGCAGGGATGCCTAGAGGAGAGAGGGGGGGAGCGTAGGAGGGGAGAGAGGAGGCGCATGCGCAGTGAGGGTGTGGTTGCCGCTGGGAGGGATGCCTAGAGGAGAGAGAGGGGGGAGAGGAGGGTTTTTATTTTTATTTTATTTTTTAAAGGTTTGCGCATGCGTAGTAAGGGTGGTCACGCCGGCACACCACCACCACCACCGGATTAAGCTTCGCCATAAGATGCTTCACATCTAATAGCTTTCATGCTTTACAAACCGCACGTCACGTATACAGGCGTAACAATACAACATGTAATATCGCAGTAATATTGCGTGGTACACGCGTACATTGCCATCCATCGGGCGTCAGAACATGTGAATATCACAACGGCATCGTGGTTTAAAGCCAGCCACCCATTACAAAAGGCACACACGTTACTGCGCGTATTCCCTTAAGACCCCGTAGTGGGCACATAGCAAGTTCGAAAACATTTCACCCGCATAATTCCTCGTGGTTTAAAGCATGCTGCCCATTACATAGTATGCACTAAGCGATTGAAGTACGCACTAGGGACAGGATATCGCTATCGCGTTCAACTCTTAAAGGCGAAGCTTAAGGGTGTCCCAAGTTTTCTGGTATACAATAAGCATGATCTATCGTTTATGTTGGTTATACACTCTTGTCATGGCATAACTATTTTGTTATATATCAATTAACGAAACGGCCGCGAGAGCACAGAGACCATGTCATGTAAGTCATGCCTTACGTGACATGCAAATCATGATTTTCGTGTTAAGACCTGCCATTTATGTTCGTTATACATTCATGTCAGATCATGGAAGTTTTGGTGCATATAGTTAATTAACGAAATGACCAAGAGAGCACAAAGTCGTAGATGGATAGATAGATAGATAGATAGATAGATAGATAGATAGATAGATAGATAGATAGATAGATAGATGTGCAGACTGCTCGGCGTCTATGGCTGGAACGGAAAACTTCATTTGTGATGCAGTGGCACCCTCTCCCATCCCCCCTTTCGCTCCTCATTATCGTCACATTAATGCTCTCAATCCTCACTTTCTTTTCCTCTCCCTTGCTATACTATACAAGGCCATGCCACACTCTATACTCCCCCCACCTTCTTTTCCTCCTGACCCTCAAATCTCTCCTCCTCACACACTTCCAATTACCACTCCTGGCTATAATATACTACCCAATGGCAATGCTATGCTCTACCCTCAACCCTCCTCCTCACTCCCACATCACTACGCCTTCCCGCCCCTTGCTATGCTATTCATGGCTACACATACATGCTATACATTGCTATGCTGTACGTGGTTGTGCCGGCGTCACGCAATACATGGCTGTGCTTAGCTTTACCCTCATTCCTCCTGCTGTCCCTCCTCCTCACTCTCATTTCCCTTTCACGCCCCTTTGCTGTATTCTTCATGGCTATGCTACACATGACTTTGGCAGCCCGACACTAAGCGATCACGTCAGATGACAGAATACGACAGAATACGACAGAAGATGACTTGACATGGCATGTGACACGATACGACAGTCCGAGCCACTAAAGTGCTCCGCACTTAATAAGTGGTGGTTTCTGGGGCCGTTTGAGTAGGCATAACATATCGTATTTCACCCACCCGAAAGAGCGAACATCATCATTAGGTGTTACGTTCCTTACCGGGGAATGATGTTAAGGCCTTCCAAAATTCCAACAAAAGCCCTCTGTTTTGATGATAGGTAGGGCATTCTAAGATTGTAGAAGTTGGCGACCTCGCGCCTGGGAACGCCAAGTCCTGTCATGACCTCAGTGAATCGCTGCGAAAAAAAAAAAAGAATAAGTACATCATAATAGGCTTACACAAATTGTCCGTTTCACTGAACTGGATAAACTAATAATTTTCTTTTCAGGTTCACGGAAGGGACTCGCTCGCATTCGAGAGTCTGAAAGACCAGCAGATGATAGTGAACAAGGCTCAGGCAGCATCGGGCACGGGCTGCTTTCAGAACTAAGGTGGCCACATACCATGGGCAAGGACACTCCAGGAGCTCTTAAATTTAAGTCGCATGGTCCCTTCTGCATTCGCCTAAGACGACTCGAAGGCGAAAGCCACCTCCTTCTTCCCAGTCGATTGTATCGTCATCATCACCCTGACTACGCCCACTGCAGGGCAAAAGGTCTTTCCCATGTTCCGTCGATCAACCCGATCCTGTGCTTTCTGCTGCCACGTTATAGCTGCAAACTTCCTAAACTCCTCTGCCCACCTAACTCTCTGTCTCCCCCTCACGCGTTTGCCTTCTCTTGGAATCCAGTGAGTTACCCTTAATGACCAGCGGTTATCCTGCCGATGTTAACACTGAGCGTTAACTAGCGCGCCCTAAATCATATGTAGGGTAACTCCTGCTATTTGTGGGCTCGAGCGCTAATTGTTAATCACAGTTCATCTGACATTACGGTCATTGCGTGTAATAGAGATTTCTCGCGTAGTCAGGTCAAATTGGCCGCCGTGATTTTATTGAAGTTCGCATGAATATAAGTCGTGTGCTTGATCCAGCTCCAGTCTAGTCTGGATGCGCCCGAATTTCCAGAGGCAAGAGAGCCACAAAGGTTACAAATTAAAACACCCCTAAGATCCCTTTCTGTGAAGGGAGTACTGACACAAAATTTGAAGGTGACGTAGCCTATGGGATAGATTTGTGTGGATACACGCATCATCTACGAAATATCAATGGATAATATAGCCTACACCAGATTTAAAATCAGTTCTGAAGTGCGTGTCGCTCTGTTGTTTGAGCAGCAATTGCAAGTTTTCATCACAGGAGCACGGGTTGCCTCTACAGACATCAGTATACGGCTTGTTTACCCTTGTGCGTGCTGGGCCCTCACCGCTTACTCCGCGTTGAGGCGACAGGCGGCAAGAAAACTGTTTTGCTTCCTGGAGCGGCCGTATTCGCTTACACCGGCGCTTTGCAGAGTTACGAGATCGGAGCAAAAAACAGCTGCGAGCCTTACGTTGTACAGCATTCTAACTAGTTCCCGTCGCATCCGTTGTTTTCCTCATGTGGCGAAACCTTGCTTTTTTGTTTACTAAAGGAGGTTTGTTGATATACAGGTCACTCGCTAATGTTTGAAGAAAACAGAATGACGTTTGGGAATCCGTACAGATCCTTTGTTAACGATGGAACGAAGGCTGAGCAGAAGGTCCTTTTAAGCAGCCTTGAACGTGTGTTGCCAAGGAGCACACGTGGTGTGATGCGTCACATGATCTATAGATTGTGTTACTTGTCCAAACTATCAGCTATCCTAGATTGACTCAACGTTGTGAAATTCTTTTCCATGTCCAAGTTACGCGCGCTGCCCCATCTTATCTCTTGACCCGTCTTCCCGGCATCTTCTTCAAGTTCATTTGTCACTGTGGGGCGCTTGGCGACATCTTTCTTGTGCTAATTGAGAGGCCTGAAAAGGTTTCCACTTTCGGCCATACACACTGACTCGTAATCGGTGCAAGGAAACCGGTGGGCCACGCCAGGAACGGGTGGGCGAAGTAGGGGAGCCGTTACATTTAACGAATCACCCCTAAGTTTATTTGCTGGCAAATATGCGATCAGTTCACCACGTTCTTTGTTTCTTTTTAACAGTGAAGCTGTTAAAGCAGGCAGTAAGACGTCCGTTCACAAAAAAAAAAAAAAACCACTGCTGCGCCTTTCTAATAGCAACCGCCACAGCCGCGTGCCATTTGTGCTAAAGTTATCCAAGCTTCCGCTACGCCGAGCAGCAGCCGCCGCCAAGCCATCGCCATAGCAACCGCCACAGTCCTTGCACCGTGGCTCAGCGACAGCGATTTCAACACATTCATAGTGGTCAATTTCGCGCGTATTCCTGATCCGTCTGTCGGTGTCTCTAGGCTGCCACTTCTTCGGTCAAGCACACTGGATCGCGTGCTGCAGCATTCCCGTGCTGCAGCACGACGAGCTGAGGATCAACCAGCTACGCAGTGCCATGCTGTGCGCAACTTAGTGCGAAGTTACCTCATTTGTTTAACACAAGCATGACCCTGAACAGCCGGCATTCCGTCAAAGACGCGACTCTTAAGGGGGGGAGGGGGGGGGGGGGGGTATGAGCGACAAAACTGGTCAATACTGCCAGTCGGTCTAGTTGAGATAAATTGATCTCGGCTGTATTTGCATGAAAAGACATGGACAAGGAAGAGCGGCACAAGGACGACCGCTTGTACACAACACAGGAGCTCGACCTTGTGCTGCCCTTCTGTGTCCGTGCGTTATCGCGCACACATTCCCGAGAGGAAAAATCGCTCAAGCACAATACTTCGCAGCTAAAGACGTCACGTGTTCTGCTGTGTATCGTCATGCCGATGAGCGTTCTTAAATCATCGTCCGGATACCTACTTCATCCGGAAGTCACGCCAAGTTTGAAAAACTGTGTCGCCGCTGCTCTTTGAAGTTTGTTTTTTGCCTGCTTTTCTTGTTTGTTTGTTTGTTTGTTTGTTTGTTTATCTATACATGGCTCTGTGTATATCTGCATGTCCCTCTCTGCGTATTTTTGTTTGTTCCTTGTTTTCTTTTTATGCGCTTGTTTTTTCAGGGACTCGTTGTTCTCCACGGCACTAGTGCTTTTTTACATTTCTAAATTTTAACCGTCATTTGACAGCTAATCTCGGCCAATGTCTTTAATGCAGGCGTTTAATCCGGCATTTCTCTGCTTTCGGTATATCACGTGATAATCGTGCTCTCCGCCACGCAACACCGTCTTTTTTTTCTTTTTTTTTTGGGGGGGGGGGGGGGGGGGGCTTGTTGAACGGCGTTGTTAAAAGGGTATATGAAGAAGGTGCAAGTAAAGAGTTCGCCCTGTGGGCCTTCTCATTTGTTCCCCGCTTATGATAGTCTTATCCTAATAAACAGATTTAAATGAAAACATTTGGACAGAAATCTGTCTGGCTTGCTAAAAGATTTACGAAGTTGAAATGACTCCAGCCACAGTTTAAGAGAATTCGACGTTTCGGGACCGATTCGGTCCCTTCCTCAAGGGGTGACTGTATTGGTCATGGAAACATCGCCGTGTCTTGTGCTCTCTCCATATCTCCGGCTTTCCTTTTCCCTCACGTTTTGGAGGCCGTGAAGGTATACTGGGGGCATGGTTCCTAGCGAGCTGTTCACGTTTGCAGGTGTGTGCTGAATGTGCCAAGACTCGAGCAAGTGCCTCCTTCCCAGATTCCTTTCCGTTCCTAGAAGAGAAGCGCCGTCAAAGTCGTTCTTATGGTCGTGCTTCTCACAGTGCTCTGCAAGAGCACTGCGTTGCACTTGCATCTTCCTGACATCGTTCTTGTGTTAGCGGGTTCTTTCCTGGAAACGCCTGCTCTCGCTTGTGTAAGTGGCCAGACACTCAGAACACGACACCTTGTAGACTACTCCTTGGCGTTGCTCCTTAGACGGTCGATCTTTCGGCTTCGGTACAAGTTGGCGAGTGTCGAAGCAGGCTTGTGAATTACCGTGACCCCCGCTTTTCCAAGGACCCCGGAGGGCTGTTCACTGATGCCCGGCAAGTAGGGGATGACGACGCGCTGGGCTGGCTTCTCCGATGCGTTTGTTGGCGGTGGGGAGGCCAGGGAGGGAGGGGGGGTCGCGTAGTGTGTCTTTCACAGGTGCCTCTCAGTGGCACGGTGGTTGCCCTTTCGATACACCGCGTGGCCCCCCAGCGGATGAACGCCTCCGTGCATCCATTCTTTCGCAACTCGGCGACGATCCTCTTTTCTTCCTTCTTTATCACCACTTCTGACATGCAGATTACTCTTGTACGTTGGGCATAACTTACGCGCTACCCTCAAGCCACGCGCCGCACCGAGACCCACCAGGTGGAGAAATTAATTCGAATCGCGCGTAAGGCGGTGCTAGGCCTACCGGAAAGCACCAGCGCGGAGCGCCTACTGGAGCTAGGAATGCACAACACCTATGAAGAACTCGCCGCAGCCACGATCTATCACCGCTCAGCGAAAGCGCCTTCAACGCGACGCCCCAGGGACTTTTTCTGTTGAAGCACCTACATTCCCCCCCTGGCGCCGCAATTTTGCGGGGACGAGACTGAACTCTTACCCGACGCGCTGTGAACACGGCTACATGTAGATCCCAAGCCACACAACATGCAGCCTACATACTACGCAAGACGAAGACGAGCCAGGGCGACAGCTCTGCTAAGGAGGCAGGGCAGCCCTTGCACGATTTTCGCAGACGCAATTCAATACCCGCGCACGACAACACCGAGCCCCACATTCGCGGCGGTCGCGACAAATAGGGAATGCACGATCGCGGCTGGATCATTAAGCACCTCATCCATCGCAACGTCGGAAGACGCGGCTATCGCCCTGGCCATACGAGTCGCCAAGGAACAATCGGCATATATACTCACAGACTCGTAGGACGGATGTCGCCTATACTTGCGGGGAGTTTTATCGGCCAGCGTCCTACGCATCCTGGGTCCTACGCAGCTTTTCGTAGCCTGACGAAAAGCTGACACGTCCGTCCCTACCAAAGATCATAGCGCCTTCAGAAGAAGGCATAAAGCGATTCGACAGCGGTATTCAAGAGAACGCCCGTCTCTAGGCCATCGGTGTGCTATAAAAAAATAGGAAAGCACCGTGCACACACCCTGTCGAGAGAGGAGAGCGATGCCATCCGTGCGCTCCGAAATGATGAGAAGGTTGTCATCCTCCTAGCCGACAATGGTCCTGCTCGAGAGGAAGGCGTACAACGTCAAAGTGCATGATCTCCATTTACAGCCCGGCCTACGAAAAGCTGACGAAAGACCCCACGCCAAGAGTCCAAAGGGAACTGAACAAGATTCCGGCGGATATCTTTAAAGGGCACCGCGGAGGCAAGAACCATCTACGTTCAGCTCACCTGCCGAAACGGCTCTACACCAGGATTTTCACGGGCTTCCCAAAATCCATAAGCCCTCCGTCCCGCTCCGTCGTATCGTGGATTTTACATCATCTCTCCTCCGTGTGCTGTCCAAGTATCTTCACCGAACACCGACTCACAAATGCGACGCCAGCCACTTCGTGGAGCGCATGAAAGATGCGACTGTTAGTGATGTGATGAGTGCATCGATGCACTCATCGTTGCTAACGGTCGTCGCGTTCGACGTCGTGTCGATGTTCACCAGCGTGCGCGTAGCGCTAGCGGTGTCGTGCGCACGAGTAGCTTTCAATGAAGACTAACTCTTGGGCGAAAGAAACTGCCTAAGCGTCGATGAGCTGAGTGACCTACTTAAGTACTGTCTCAAGGGAACGTACTTCAGTGTCGACGGGAGTTTCTACACACAAGCCAGAGGGACCGCGATGGGAGCGGCGATCACAGTCACAGCGGCGAAGCTCGCAATGGAGCACGTAGAAGGGACGCCACGTTCAGGGCCCGAAACTCCACTGCGCAAGACACACATCCAAACATGTAGCGTTCCCCTAGTCCCACAGTGGGGCCTATGGCACCATTTCTGGGGATAACACCGAGGAAGCCATGTTCTGGGTCCTCTGATGAGCTCAAGTTGTGAAGCTGGACCTGGTTGCTCATCTTGCAGTCCACGGGAGCTTTCTAGCGCCTGTGCTTAGTGGGTGCTTCAGTGATATAGAAGCACAGCTGCTTTTATATGCCCAAGTTCTATAACTTGCCTACTTTCATATTGTTTGCTTGTTCTTTATTTCAATGGGCTTTTTTTTTCTTAACAGCTGCACGATATCTTACTGTCTACTTGTAAATAACCTATCACCTTCATAGCTGCATGTGATCAGTCTTAACTTTTACTCCTGCAGATATTAGATACTCTAGAGGTTTTCTGCGCTGAATCTTTCGCGGTGTCTGCTTGTAAATAAGCTTACAGTTTCTTTCATTTTTCGCAGAAGGTTTTGTTTGAGTTGTAAAGTGACAAACTTTTCCCGTATCCTACAGTCACCAAACAGTCATTTTGGATTGCAAAAATAATATAATACACGCATGGAGGAACGAAAAAAAATTACACCATCTCCCGCCAAAGGGAACCATGTGTAGATGTGAAGCAGCGGGCGCTAACGCTTACATTAGCGGTGGCGTTGACGCTGGTGCTCATCGCAGCGTTGCGCAGGAGAGAAAACTGGGGAGGCGCAAAGCACGCACTGATGGAGCGGTGTTTCCTACTGGAACATGCCAATCGCTGCTAATGGGCAATGAGAGACAGAAGACTCCGACTGGACACAGAGACCCGCAGTCCGTTTTTAGTTAACGCGCACGCTGCGAATTTTTATTGTTCAACAACGCACAGGAGAAATCTCCCCCCGGCACCACCTTGGAGGTCAAGATCCATTGCCATATATACGGGGTGGCCAGTGAACGGTTGTGCAGCGCGAGCAGTCGGTTTTTTCAACCAAGAAACTCGCTAGCAGACGCTGACTGCGTCGGCGTCGCGAGGCGAGAGAGGGGGGGGAGTGTAGGAGAGGAGAGAGAGGGGGGGACGCGCATGCGCAGTGGGAGTATGGACGCCGCGGCAGGGGTGCCTAGAGGAGAGAGGGGGGGAACGTAGGAGGGGAGAGAGGAGGAGAGGCGCATGCGCAGTGAGGGTGTGGTTGCCGCGGGGAGGGATGCCTAGAGGAGAAAGAGGGGGGAGAGGAGGTTTTTATTTTTTTTAAAGGTTTGCGCATGCGCAGTAAGGGTGGTCACGCCGCACACCACCACCGGATTAAGCTTCGCCATAAGATGCTTCACATCTAAAAAATAGGAAGGAGCACGCGTAGCTTCTACAAACCAACCTCCTTTGAAGCCGCTTGCTCCTCATGTTCGCGCTCATTTCCCATGATGTTCCTGTTTCATTTTCCCTTTTTATTGGTGGGCTCATGAACAAAAACAAAAATTGACTAGCGCGCGCGCCTAGCGTCTGCAAGCCAACCTCCTCGGAGCCGCTCCCCCCACTCGTTCTCCACACGCGGGGCTCACTTCCCAGAATGCTCCTGTTTCATATTTTACGGCTGTGCTTCAAAATTTTCCTGTGACGCTCTCTCCTATACACGACACAACTGATTCACTTATACGGCAGCAAAAAAAAAAAAATCATCCGGTAACCATATTGGGAAGAGGACAAGACACGGCGACGCTTGCATGACCAACACAGTCACCTCGCAAGGCGGCCCTGCAGACCCCTGGCCAACGATCGTCGCGCCGGGCTCAACGGGAACCTCCCGGCGACCAAGTGCCAGGCCCTCTTGGCATCCGGGGCGTCCGTCTCCTTCCATTGGCTGCCCTCTCATGTGGGGCATAGCCGGCAACCAGGGGGCGGACACACTGGTCAAGGCAGCACACCAGCCTGGGTGGCCAATGAGCGAGGACCAAAGCTTCTACCAGAGACGGGCCTCACCAGGAGGGCCGCCCTGCTGCGACTGCGCACTGGCTGCCTATGGACCGCGGCTCGCCGCCACACCAAGGGCCACCACGATCCCCGGCCTGTAGCCGCTGCGGAGACCCTGAGACCCTCGCTCGAGCACCTCATTTGTGCCTGCCCTGGTTTAGCACAGGAATGCTAGAGGGTCAGCACGGCCTACAGGAGACAGGGCCAACCTGCCTCCACTTTGGAGCACTTCCTCTTCCCATCTCGTCCCCATCTACCAGCGCTCCGGAGCCTGGCGGAGTTTCTCGACGAGACGGGAATCGCCAACGTTACTAGACTATGTTCAGTTTTCAAACTCTCTGCAGGCGCCATACATTGCGGGCGCCCCCGTTCCTTGGCTCGCCGCCAGATGGCGGGAGCGCCGCAAGCAGCTCTACGCGAGTGAATCTCTCGCACTGTCGAACACGCTCGGTTCCCGATACTTCGCTCGCGCAATCGCTACAGATGCTTTTCTCCGATTATCTTTTTAATATATTTATGGCCTCCTGTTTAGCATATCGACAGCAAAACTCGACCGATTGTGAAAATCGCCGCTGCGCTCTCCCGGAGTGCGCTGATGAAGTGCGTTTTCAAGAGCTACAGCAGCCTTGACCGTCCCCTAGGCTCTGTTAACGAGCTGTTGCAAATTCTCGTGCATTTAGTAACGAGGCATAGTGAAGATTCCCGTTGCATTCCGATACCGCCATGAAGACGTCCGGCTCGTTTCAAAGCTAATTTCGCTTTCAGTGTCAGAACGACACGCCACCGCATCTTAACAGTAACGGTCTTGAAAACGCGCTACACGTTCGTGCGACTCAAGGTGACTGTGTTCGTAGGAAAACTAAAAGCTTGTTAATCCTTTCTGGCCAACTATTCTTAATCGCGGAAGCAACCGTGAAGTAACAACCAGCATGCCAATAGGTGTACATAATATAAAGTGGTGTCAATAAATATAAGACACCTCATGATACGCACTCTCCCAGCACTTTATTTCGAAATGACAAAAAAAATGAAGCCAGCACTGTTTTCGTCGATCAGAGCACCACATTAACAAGTGCAACGTTAAGATCTATATGTGCTTTGCTCGCTTGCGGGCCGACTTTACTTGCACATTTACGGACACGTTCTCGTTGCAGGAACCGCGCATAAAAATGCATTGGTGTCACTAAGTAAAATTTGATGATCCGGGCGGTGAACTCCTCAAAATGCACCGGAAAACCAACACGCGCCAGAGTATCCTGGCTCAGTTCTGCCATAATTGTCCAAAACAGGTCTCCAAACACCTCCTTAGGTTGAGTCTTTTCTTCAATGACGCTCTCAATACCTGAAGGTAGGAACGTCAGGGCACTGGAAGGTTGCTGCAGGGCGTCGGGTATATATGACCGCATTTCGGTCAGAACTTCCGCTGGTGGAACATTGGAGGTGCCCGTGAGCGTGCCGAAACAGTCAGTACAGGTGGAGAATTTCCCTGCTTTTTTTCACGACATACCCAGCGAGATAATATAAAACCGCATCTCTTGCGACAGGGTGATTGTAGTTGTGCTGAAATTCATCATCAGGTGCGTGCACGGCCGCGCACTTGATGCGCACCGCGTACCCACTCTAACCGCGTGCACAGCCGCGCGCGCCTCCGCCGCACTGCCCGATCAAGATGGAACAGCAGCGCCACGAGATGCGAGAGTCGGTGGCCGGTCCACGCACTTGCGGGAGTTTGAAAACTGAACCTAGTCTAGTAACGTTGCGAATCGCGGCCTACCGCTGAGATAGAGACCCTTGCCACCCCTGCCCTTGCTGCCGGCCTGCTGTGCGTGCTGAAAATGACCGTGCCACTGCACCTCTAACAATTTCTCCCCATCCACTTTCATCTCACTTCCCCCTTCCCAAGACAATGTGCCATGCCCCCCTATTGGGATGCAGCAATTAGGCGTATTTTAGGGGCGAAGCTCGTTATGCCGTGGGTCGTGCGTCCCTTGTTTGTAGTACGTAGCAGCCACCTGCGTGATGACGATGACGCTGCCATTACGGCACACCACATGGAATGTTGTGTGCCGTGATGACGATGACGATCGCGATGCCATACAACACATGGCATCGCGATATGGTCTCACATGCACATCGTTTGACCACATGCAACCAACTACCATCACTCACGTCTTTGCCGTGGGTCGTGCGTCCCTTGCAGTTTGTAGTACGTAGTACCCACCTGCGTAACCAGCAGTATCTCCCTGTGTGATGACGATGACGCTGCCATCACGGTACACCACATGGAATGTGCCCACTATGCGTCATAACGATGACGCTGATGACGATGACGATCACGATGCCATACAACACATGGCATCGCGATATGGTCTCACATGCATATCGTTTGACCACATGCAACCAACCACCATCACGTCTTTGATGATGTACCTACGGAGCTTCGCCCACTCATCATCATTCACTCCGCGGATATGCTGTGATTTTTTAGATGCAAGCATCTTATGCTCGGGGCTCTGTCCGTCCCTCCCGCGTCCCGCGTCCCCCGTCCCCCCATCAGGCGTCCCGTGTCCCGCGTCCCGCGTCCGGCCACTTTAATGAAGTAGGAAAGCACCCATTATGCGAACCAGAACACTGTAGTAATATGAAGGCCGTCAACCACTACTACAGTCATCAGAGTCATGGCCGAGAGCACAAAGAGGCTGCCTAGCAATGGCTAGGCAGGTGGTGTCTGTCGCTCAGGTTGACCCCATTCCTTGATCTTGCTTGCATGTGTTTGGAGGGGGGCTTTGTCCGTCCCTCCTTCCCGCGTCCCACACCACCACAGCGCATGCGCGTCCCCTCCCCCCTCTCTCTCCTACGCTCACCCCCTTTCTCTCCTCTAGGAATCCTCTACTCTACGGAGCGTCCCACACCCCCACAGCGCATGCGCGTCCCCTCCCCCTATCCTCTCCCACACTCACCCTCATCGTCTACTCTAGGAATCCTGTACTCTACGGAGCGGCTCTGGCGTCCCACATCCCCACAGCGCATGCGCGTCCTCTTCCCCTCTCTCCTCTAGGAATCCTCTACTCTACGGAGCGGCTCTGGCATCCCACATCCCCACAGCGCATGCGCGTCCTCTCCCCCCTCTCTCCTCTAGAAATCATCTACTCTATGGAGCGGCTCCCGCGTCCCACACCACCACAGCGCATGCACGTCCCCCCCCGTCCTCTCCTCTAGAAATGCTCTACGGAGCGGCGCGCACGACAGGTGGAGTGACAGCTGCATACTCCGCTGGGGGGCGCCACGGTAGTTCCGCGGTATGAAAATGACGGAGCGCGCGCGCCTCATTCTCTCTCCTGTGCAACGCCGCGATGACCGCCCGGACCGCTGCCATGAAGTGAGAGCGGCGATGTTCCTCCCGCTCAAGCTAATTATCTCCCCGCTGCTTCGCATCCACACATGGTTCCCTTTAGCGGGAGATGGGGAATTTTTTTTCTTCTACTCACCACCACCACCAACCAACACACAGTCACCCCTGATGAAGGGACCGAATCGGTCCCGAATCGTCAGGCTCTCTTTAAACCGTGCGTGGAGCCATTTGAGCTTCGTAGTAAACAAATTTTAGCTCGGACTATTACACATTCTATAGCAAACAAGCGCCGCATTTCCAGGTTCTGATGCGCTATCAAAACTCACCGCGAATATGAGTTTCAGAATCCGACCGTTGTACCTCAGTTCGCTGGGGATATAGGAGGTCGGGTTTAAACGGCTCCATTTGTTGAGGAAACCGAAACCGTGTAGCCGCACCGTTTGCCTTATATCTCGTCCAGTCTCAGTCATCCTCGCTTTGTTAAAAACTGTCCCGAGAGCAGCCAGGAGGTAATCGGGGGGCCCGGACGCCGAACATGTACTTAGACACACCTCCATGTCGTTGCAGGAACGCGTACGCCGAGGCTGCAATAAAGCACAGAGCGGGGCGATTTTGTCAGTTTTCGCTAAGATTTCTACCAAGGTGGCTAATTTTGTTTTGTAGCTCTTAAGCTGACGTATGGCCTGACGTCGGAGGTATTGCACTAATAGGTATTTAATATTAATTCGAAAGACTTTGACGGCAGGCCGCAAAAATATTCGCCGACGTCACTTCCCTCACGGAAATTACGTGTAGGTAAAATGCGCGCTTGCTTTCTAGCATCAACGCAGTTCTGTATTAATTTATTTACAGTTTTTACTTCCAGTGAAAACCACCAATCAATTCCCTACCATGGCGTTTCTCACAGTCTCCAAGTTGCCCCGTTAGGTATATTCAATACACTGGTGATTCCAAAGTGAACCACTGATTCACCTAAGTGAATCCGACACCACTTTGGTCATTGAAATGGCGTGAGTAAATAAGCGCGTTTCTTTCCTAGCATCAACGCAGTATGTGTCACAATTCTCTCCAGTTTTCACTTCCGGTGAGAATTGGAAATAAATTGCCTACCATGGCGTTTCTGCCAGCCTCCACGTTGTCATTTTAGGTCTATTCAATACAATGAGGATTCCTAAGAGAATCACCGATTCATGTAAGTGAATCGATTCTCGCCAGAGGCGTAGCCTGGGGGCGGCACACTAGCGCCCGTGCCCACCCCCCTCCCCCCCCCCCCCCCCCAAAATATCGTTCTGCCATGGGATAGAGAGCAAAATATGAGACTCAATCACACTTGCCTCCCAGGGCTCCAATTCAGATCAAAAATGTGCATATAAGTACAGGCATAATAGACCCTCTATTTCTATTTTTCGCTGATAATTGCAATTTGGAGGGTGAGCATGTGAGGGCTCATTTACGTTCTTGTAACACCTAATTAACGGTCAATATAAAGTCAACATTGCCCATATTCTTTTTTAACACGAAAGTGTTTTATGCCGGAGTCCACCAAGATTTGAGTGACGTATTTCCGTCACGGAAATGACGTGGAAAAATAAGCATGATCAGAAGACAAAAAAAAAGCTCCGTCAATGGGAGTCGAACCTACGACCTCTTGGTCAGCGACAACATATACCGGGCACGCCATCCACTGCGCCACGGTCACATACTCTGGAGGCTTTAAAAATAAACCTTTTATATCTATCACTGTCCTCTCACAGTGCTCTTGCTAAAGTGAAGTAATGCATTATGACCCTGAATTGCACGATTAATTCCTTCAAAGCGTCGTTTCTACGCGTCCGTCCCATTCGGCGCTTTTCGAATAGGAAAAGTGCAATTTGTCGACGCATCGACGCATTAACACACTGCCAGGTGGCGGCCTTACGCCTAGCATCGGCCTCGCTCATGGCATCCGTCCATACCAAAAATAGCTCTGCGACACGAGAGTGCTTCGCGTTGCCTAACTCCGCGTTCCCAACTTAAGCTCGCCGCACGAAAAATTGCAGCCGGCCAACGGGGAAGACACGACGCGCGTTGCGTTTCCCTATGGTCGGGCAGCGTTGTTCAATAACTCCAACATGCCGCGAGTAGGCGACTTCAGCCCAAGTTCGGCGTCCAATCAGTAACACTGTTCTGGCTGTCACACCGCTTTCTCTAATTCCGATCTCACCGTACAGCTACCACAAGGGTATGTTTAATTATTGATCATGGACATTAGTCGTCGGGATACAGGCGTAACACCAAGCGTCAACGTGGATGCATCCGCGTTAAACGGTGCTCTGTCAAACACTAATAGACGTTGTGCAAGCTATCTTATATCAATGTATAGTAAAAATTCAACTACTCTGTAAGGACACCTTTCACTTTCGTGTTATACCGATTCCTATGACGGAGCAATGAACCACGTTTTTTTTACATATACATACATATACGGGAGATGACGGCGACGGCAAAAAACCGCCGAGAGTGTCCATATAGTTACTATCGGAACGATAGATAAATAAATGAATAAATAGATGAATAAATAAATAAATAAATAAATAAATAAGCCTTGTCGGCCTTCAAAACGCATAATCTTTATATTATGGCACTCGTTCGTTTATAAGCGTTATGAATCAAGTGAGGTCACACTCACGTTTGTACTTCCCGTCGTCCTCCTGCGGAATGTCCACCATTATGTAGTCGCACAAGCCTGGAAGGGGAAATATGCTGTTGTCGATCCTTATCTTCATCGCGATTTCGTCCACGTATTCCGGAGACATCACCTGGCACACCAAGGGGCGAGTCCCTGAGGATACAATTGGAAACGCTGCGCGTCTGAGGCCAATTCAGAAGAAAACAAACACTCGGCTTACGCCCAAGTAATATCCTTCCGCGTTGTGGGCCAACATCCTGCACCTCAAGCAGCATTCACGTGATAGCGCTAAAGGGACACTAAAGTGTAACAATGAATTGGTTTATATAGATAAATTGTGCTCTGAGAACACTAGTGTCGTTATTTAACAGTCATAGGTTTATTAACAATTTGTGCGACAGCAGGATGCATACGATTCCCTCTTTCTTCTGCAGGGAACCTTTTCTTCGAGATAAGCTGTCACAATTAGCGCAACACTAAGTGGCTGCTATCCCACCGAAGTCTATGCAAGCTTGAGAAAAATTGTTTTACCGCGGTTTCGGAAGGCAGTAGTAGTGCCACAGTGTCTATGAAGTTTGCTCCATATTTTACGGAGGCTTCTGGATTGTCATCCCCTTCAGATGGAGTCGCAGTTTCTACACTAGGGCGAAGCAATGAATGCGACAGCAAGAAATTAGAATGTCACACCAAGAACGACAAGCAGCTCGATACTTGCAGCGCGCCACTGCAGCACAAAAAGCTAGCAGTTGTTCCGTGTACGAATAAAACCGATGAGCTAACTTCTTAGAAACGGAACACAAACGACTATGCGCCTGATATCACTGTTGGCTTTCATGAAGGCGGTAGGGTGGGGAGCGGGTGGGGAGAGCGTTTGCTGCGCTGGGCGGCCGGAACGACTGAGCGAGTGAGAGTGCGGCGCGAGCAGCGCAGGGAGAGGGTGACAGGGGGGGGGGGAGAGGAGCGAGCAGTGATATGGCGGGGAGCTTCGAAGGCGCGACGGAACGCCGCGCGCGGCGTTTGATTGTCTTCTTGCGCCGGCGCCGCATCTATGTTTCAGGGAGCTTCGACGGCGACGGCGGTGACGGTGGCGACGGCGGGGTGCGGGCCTAAGGAGCTTCGCTCCTCGAAAAAGGACGCTCGAAAAGAATGCATAGGTATACAGCGGACAAGCATAAACTAACAACTGTCATAGTTGTTACGTCTTTTATTTGAGTAACGCGCTGCAAGTGTCCCCAATGCAGAAGCCAACGCTGTTTGATTTTCTTTCTCTTTTAAACTGCGGCATGTGGAATGACGCCCCTGCGTCTCCTGCGACGCGGTGGCGTCTGACGCCAAGTGTGCCGTGTGTTCTTTTAAATGCGAATGCATTTCATAGTCGAGCTATGTCAGGCATCCGGCGTCGTCCGGCGTTGTCCGGCGTTGTCCAGCGTTGTCCGCGGAGGAGGAGGAGGAGGATAGGTTGAGGAGGTAAGCGCCGGCCGGTGTTAGATGTGAAGCATCTTATGGCGAAGCTTAATCCGGTGGTGGTGGTGGGCGGCGTGACCACCCTTACTGCGCATGCGCAAACCCTTTAAAAAAATAAAAATAAAAAACCTCCTCTCTCCCCTCTAGGCATCCCTCCCCGCGGCAACCACACCCTCACTGCGCATGCGCCTCCCCTCCTCTCTCCCCTGCTACGCTCCCCCCCTCTCTCCTCTAGGCATCACTGCCCGCGGCGTCCACACTCCCATTGCGCATGCGCGTCCCCCCTCTCTTTCCTCTCCTACGCCCCCCCCCCTCTCTCGCCTCGCGACGCCGACACAGGCAGCGTCTGCTAGCGAGTTTCTTGGTTGAAAAAACCGACTGCTCGCGCTGCACAACCGTTCACTGGCCACCCCGTATATATGGCAATGGATCTTGACCTCCAAGGTGGTGCCGGTGGGAGATTTCTCCTGTGCGTTGTTGAACAATAAAAATGCGCAGCGTGCGCGTTAACTAAAAGCTGACTGCGAGTCTCTATGTCCAGTCGGAGTCTTCTGTCTCTCATAGCACATTAGCAGCGATTGGCATGTTCCAGTAGGAAACACCGCTCCATCGCTGCGTGCTTTACGCATCCCCAGTTTTAAATGCGAATGCATTTCAAGTGCGTGAGGGCGCTCGCATCGCGGGAGCTCGGCGGAGCTATATATGAAAAAAAAAATAAAAAAAAGTAAAAAAGAACAAAAAAAATAAAAAAGAAATAAAAAAAAGAAGAAAAAAAAAACAGAACAAAAGCAAAAAAAAAAAAAAACAGGCGCTTCGCCGTGCTCCCGACCGGGCTGCAGAAATTAGGCGCCTTTTCCTTCTTCGAACCACAACCACCATATATAAATGGAGATAAGCGCGCGCGAAATGCATTCGCATTTCCTCACGATTCCCTTCGGGGAGGTGGGGGGCATTTTTTTTTTCGTCTAGATCATGAGTGGGTACAGAAAAGGGGCCACTTTTTCGTGCGCGTGTCAAGGGCAGTTTTCAGTTTGAAAGAAAATGTAGGAGCGTTTCGTGATAGAAAACACGCTCAAGCTCCTCCGAGATCTGCGTACCGCGATCGGTAGGTTCATATGAACAGCTCGCCGTTATACAGCCGGCACAAGCGTCAGTGTGGCTGTGTTGGCTTGCGCAGCGGGCTGCGGAGCGAGGGGTCGCTGGTTCGAATCCCCGGTCAGGCGCTGTGGAATTTTTTTAAAGACGATAGTCTTTCATGGGATACCTAAACGGAGAAATTTTGGAAGGTCTGTCCGTCTGTCTGTCTGTTTCTCTGTTTTTCGGCACGTCGCACGATTCAGCGGCTGGCCAAAGTTTGACTGCTTTCGAACGCCCAGCCAACTTGATCAGACGTTTTTGTGCATACTTGTGAACATTGTCGATCAAAAAGCAAATATTACGCATATCTGAGGCGCAACAACAATACGGAACTATTAAGTGGTGTGTTCTTTTATAGAAAATACATAGATACTTAATTCTGAAGACCCTAGTGTTTCTTAGGCTGCGCTGAAAATGCGGGCTGCCTTGCAAAAGCGAAGAGCCGTCGTCTATCTCCGAGGTCGCGCGAAGTGCCGCGTGTTTCATCCGACGCGCGATAGCTGGCGCAGTCTGTCCTCGTCGCTGCAAACAAGAGAATCTCTTTTCGTGGTCGCTCTGCGCGCCTTCAGCTTTTTACACGTGCCAAAAACACCGCGCTTGCGGCGAGAAGACGCTTGGTCATGCCAGGACGGAAATGGTCGAGAACAGCATCACAGGTGGCCGCGGATGAGACCGGCAGAAGACTATCGTATTTCGATGACATTTGCAGCGAAGCACGCAGATACGCGGCCAATTTTTTTTCTCTACGATTTTCTTTTTTTTTCTTTTCCCTTTTATATATATATATACAAATACATATACACATGCTGGACATGGCAGCGACGGCAAAAGTCAGCCGAGAATGTCCATATAATTGCCATCGCAAACGAAAAAACTGCCATTGAAAATGCTAGTCTTCAATTTTCTGATTTTCTAGATAGGTAATTTCAGCTCCCAGTCATCAGGTTTTTATGTAGACTTGTGGAGCAATATGACTGATAAATGCATCGAAACACTGTCCTCTGAGAAATTGCCACACTCGTCACGGTGCTTAAATGAGGATAACGGTGTAGAATAATTTTGTTGATATCATATACCTCTTAAAAAGTGGGCTCATATGCTCTGTCGCTTCAACAGCGGAACAAGGGACAACAAAACTGACAAAGAGTTGTTGTTGTACAGGGTGAAGCAAGCTTTACAGCAAGATACCCCCCATCCTATGAAGGCTTGTAAGGCGAATGTGCAGGTGCTGTTCCGCTGCTGGAAATGAGCTGGTCACAACGGTCCTGTGCAGAACATCGTAAGCGCTCATCTGCGCCACTTGTTAGGGCCGTTTAATTCCCAAAAACTCGGTGATGTGACCGCATGATGGTACCTTCAAGAGTCAGTTGGACATGTGTGCCCCAGTTTTTTCCAGCAAAGTGCTGGCTCGATTTTCGTGAAATTTGTTTTACACTATTGCTTGTAGTTTATACGTATATACCACAGCCGGTTTTAAATGCGAATGCATTTCTTAGCCGCGCTATGTCAGGCGGCGTTGTCCGGCGTTGTACGGCGTTGTCCGCGGAGGAGGAGGATAGGTGCAGTGCTTCGCCGCTCCTTCTCTCGCCGTTCGCTCTCTCTCCTACCTGCGCCCCACTCTCCCGTCCGCTCGCGCCTCACTCTCGACCGTTCGCTGGCTGGGCGCCTCTCAAGGCGATGGCAGAAGTGGAGAGGAGGAGCGCGCTCTGGTGCGTGAGGGCGCTCGCATCGTGGCAGCTCGGCGGAGCTGCCGCGATAAAAAAACAGGCGCTGCGCCATGCTCCCGACCGGGCTGCAGAAATTAGGCGCCTTTTCCTTCTTCGAACCACAACCAGCATATATAAATGGAGTGAAGCGCGCGCGAAATGCATTCGCATTTCCTCACGATTCCCTTCGGGGAGGTGGGGGGCATTTTTTTTATTGCACCGAGTCAAAATGATAGGCTAACCTACAAAGGGTTAACACAGGAGAAAATGACGGTCAAAAGTTTCATCCTTAAATTCCGCGCCGAAATCACCCACGTGATCTCACGGATTTCAAAGCGTATGTTTTCGCATTTCGGCGACATTGGCTCAACGAAATTTACTGAAACTTGGTATATTAAGCTTGGTATATTAACCGCAGAGCCACACTTGTGCTTCAAACTCATTTGCGAAAAAGCCTATACAGCGGTCCTGTCGGGCAAGGAATCGCGTTAACCAATGCAGTATACCGTGGCATAAGCGTAAAACAACAACCAGTCATCACACAATGCTATCTGCGCAACGGGTGTGTGGTTTAATGCTTACCACCCACTGCAAAGTGTTCGGCCATGATTTTTCATCGTCATCAGCCACGTGCAACACCAACAAAGTGCGCACAATACCTCACAGATGTGCAGCTGGTACCTCTCTTATGCACAGACAGAAGAATAATGGCGTAGTGGGTGCTGTCCTACTTCACGAAAATTATGATTTATGGCGTAGTGGAATTTTTGCGAAAAGCCAAAACTTCAAACACAGTTGACCTTGCCCCAACACGAAGCGGAGCTCAGAATTTGCATTCGACACTATCGTAATCGTCAGTCTTAAATTCGAAGAAAGCCACTAAAACGTCGAAAAAAGGGAAGAAAACTGAGAGACAGTGAAGCAGAGACAGTGAACACAGAGGTGGCTCTGTGTTCACTATCTCTGCTTCTGCCTCTCAGTTTTCGTCCTTTTTTCGACGTTTTACTGGCTTTCTTTGAATTTAAGCATGTACCAACTTGCCCAACAAGCAACACTCTTGAATAATCGTCAGTGTTTCTTTTTTTTTGTTTTTTTTGCGTAGGTTTCTTTCGCACGTAGATGGTTTCGCGTGGGGATTTCGCGAGATCATGAACTAGCGATGGCTCATTCGTGATCTCACGAGACCCCCGTGTGATGCTGTAGCTGTAGCACTGCGTACATTTAATCGAAAATCTACATTTAATAGCGCATATTTAATCCTGAACTGACGTTGCACTTACTGTTGGGTGGTTTTGTTGATGCAGTTGTCGCTAGAGTGCTGGTTGTCAAACGCTGCGTGGTTCTCATAGCCTTCGTCGTGGGATAGAACACGGAGGAACCTTATTGGATAGAACACAAAAGTGAAAATTATTAGGCTTCAACGAAACTCCAGGAAACGAACTTGCACACAAAGTAAAGCTGGGCAAGGGCTTTTGGGGAAACGACCAATAGGAGCTGCGTTGTGTCCTCCGTATGAATTTAACTAGAGTTCGTATTAACTCGTCTTGTATGGGTCTCTTGTATGGAACCAGAGTCTATACAGAAGGAGGTTTTACTCTGCGTACATCGTTGCTATGACAGGCACTCTTCGCCTAGTTCCCACTTTTACAGTGTTAAGATCGCCTATCTTTTGTCTTTATTCTCTTTCTCTCTCTCTCTCATCTTTGACGTTTCTCCATACTCTGATAGACTGTCCACGACCTGCTTTACCTACACTCTCAGAAAAAAGAGTCCTCTGACTCCTTTTTGAGAGTTTTGACTTGCGACGTATATGACTCTCTGTAAAGAGACACGTCAACATTCTTTAGAGATCATTTTACACTCTTCAGAGAGTCGTGAGACCCACAAGAGAGTCAAGGTGCCTCTTATAAGAGAGTCATAAACGTGGCAAGCCAGAACTGTAAAAAAAAAAATGCCAAAGGACTTTTTTTTTGTTACAGTGTAGCAGCTACGACACGAATACACACGGTTATAAGGGCTACATGTTCTTTAAAAGTATCCAGAAGCACTTTTCCAAGAAATCATAGAATTAGTTCATTATCAGAGTTTCTTGTCTGACGAATGAATTCTCGTAAAGTTTTTTTTTCGAATCCACCAAGTACGTGCGCAGCTACAAGGATTCGTTGCCCTCTTGAAGGACTCTCTCTCCCGTGGCAAGAAGCTCATCTGATCCGAAACGCCGCTATTGATTTATGTAATTGAGAATATTGCTTGCCTGAGCTAGATGGTTCCGGATCGTGAGGAGGCTTCCCAGCGAAACGCACCGGCAAAGACACAGTAAAAAAGACGACACAACGTTGGACTAGCGACTAAAACTGCTGAAACTGTTTCAAGGCCAGCGGTGTGTCGTGTCTGATCAAGTGTACCTATCAGCGTGTCTGGCTGAGAACTCTCCTCCCGATTATGTATGTAAGGTATAGACCAATAGCAGCGAACTGCTAAATGACGAAATAGAGCCGACGCCGACAGCTTCGAAGAGGGTGAGCACGGCCCTCGGTATCGAGAGAGGGATCTTGATAAAGTGGCATCTTCGCGCTCCGTCTACAGATTCTACGTGCCGCACACGACTAGAAAATGTAATAAATATGTAATATGTTGGGTTTTCACGTCCCTAAACCATGATACGAGTATGAGAGACGCCGTAGTGGAGGGCTTCAGAAATTTTG
Organism: Rhipicephalus appendiculatus; assembly: GCA_030522465.1. Lineage (NCBI taxonomy): Eukaryota > Metazoa > Arthropoda > Arachnida > Ixodida > Ixodidae > Rhipicephalus > Rhipicephalus appendiculatus. Next base: position 160,752 of record JALIZH010012181.1, read on the forward strand.
ACCACCTGGTGTTCTATAACTTGCACTGACATCGCGCAGTACACGGGCATGAACCATTTCGCTTCCATGAAAATGTGACCGCCGCGGCCGGTATCGAACCCGAGACCTTCGCGTCAGCAGTCGAGCGCCATAACCACTGCTCGACTACAAAATCTGACTGAGCTATCCACATTAGTGTTTGGTATTGGTAGAATGTGTTTTTTTTTCTCACCAAGCCCGGGTCTATAGTTCGCAACCGCTTAAAAGCACATCTCGCTTCGCACTTATGGATGGTTTGTTTCGTTGCTACGCTTGTCGCCGGAGTGAAAGGGCGCAGGGTTGGTCGACTCGATGGACTAGCTTAATGAATGTAATGCGAAAGTGACAGGTGTTAGGAAAAGCTCTCACGACAGAAAATTAGCGCAGACAAAAAGGGTGGGTGGAGGCTATTTGGGCAAACCGCCACTGTAAATAATATATGATACTGTTTCGCCTGTTCCCCATTCAATTACGACTAGGAATAGCTGCCGATAGATGGTTCCAAACGCATGATGCACCCAAGTCCTGGTTTAGCCGAGCCCAACTAGCTAGCATTTCGTTTGTGCGTGACTGTTTTTTGCATACGTATGCACAGGAGCAAAATATTGTGGAACGTGGGCCCACAGCAAATGCTTCATATGTTATGAATAACTGCGAAAGTGAAACTACTACTGCAGGTTGTAAGATATAATTAGAGGAAGCTGTTTGTTACCAGGCTATGTGGGCATACAGTTTTTCTCGCAAATCTCGCGTCATATGTAGCTTTTGTCCATGGCCGCACAAAAAGTAACTATTCTCGATGACAACGCTCTCATACGTGTAGGCATGCACACACAAAGATGTGAAAGGTTATGAAATTAACGCTTATAAGCTAACTATTCAATCGAAAATTTTAACTGCGTGGTCAATCCTAAATCTCTGCTTAATTGTTTGGCCTATTTTAAACGAGAAAGTTCAATTTCAATAAGTGCGAAAGTAATGTCGGGTTTATAAACACTTCGATCATTAGCGTTCGCCTTGAGCAACAGAGTAAAATGAATGCGTTTACTTACTTCGAACCGACTTAGCTGGCGGAAAGAGCAACCAAAGTTATACACGCTAAATGAAGCAGCCATCGCAAATGAAAATCCGATCATTATATGCCGTGATTCCCAAAATCTCGTTACTTTATACGTGTGAACAAGCAATATCAGTTAAGCCCTCTCTGCTAAGTTAAGTTTATGAGCTCTCACTTTTCGATGAGTGCCAGGAAACTACGTACAACGCAGCGCGAAGGCAACATCCATTGACACGATGCACGTCTGCGTACAACGCAGCGCGAAGGCAACATCGGTTCACAATAATGCGCGTCTGCGTACTAGGCAGCGCGAAGGCAACATCGGTTCACAAGAAGCACGTCTGCGTACTACGCAGCGCGAAGGCAACATCGGTTGACAAAATGCACGTCTGCGTACAACGCAGCGCGAAGGCGACATCGGTTCACAACAATGCGCGTCTGCGTACTACGCAGCGCGAAGGCAACATCGGTTCACAAGAAGCACGTCTGCGTACTACGCAGCGCGAAGGCAACATCTGTTCACAAGATGCACTCCTGCGTACAACGCAGCGCGAAGGCAACATCGGTTCACAAGAAGCACGTCTGCGTACTACGCAGCGCGAAGGCAACATTGGTTGACAAGATGCACTCCTGCGTACAACGCAGCGCGAAGGCAACATCGTTTCACAAGATGCACTTTTGCGTACAACACAGCGCGAAGGCAACATCGGTTCACAATATGCGCGTCTGCGTACTACGCAGCGCGAAGGCAACATCGGTTCACAAAATGCGCGTTGCGTGCGTGCCAAACACGTTGGCACGCTGCAAGACGCGGGGAGTTTATAGACTTCCGCAAAACCAAGAGTGTGAGTGCAAGCCACGATATGAAGCAGAGAAACACCCAATAAAACGAAATATGGTTTGAAGAAAGGTTCACTCACCCATATTTGGTGTACGCTACTAGACATCCACTAGCACATAGATATCCACCAACAGCAGATTGACGCCAATCGTCGTTGCAGCGCGAAGGACCGTACAGTTCAACGTCCGCGGGAAGTGCAAACCAACCGGTTGCTGACGCCACACCCAGTAGCTAAGCGTCAGTACACTTCTTTATATCGAGATGAACGATAGATTTGCAACAAACTGAAATAAGTAGAAAGTCAGGTGAACATTGAAGGTTGAAACGATGAATAATCTTTATAAGACGGGGTGCCGCTGGAGCTCCAGCGGCACCCCTGTGTTCCAAGGATCTTTCATCGCTTCTGCGAACTGAGTTACCTCACCTCAGCATGTGACTTGAAGAGGATTTCTCAAATCCTCCTAATTCGGGTTGCTATATTTAGCTTGACGCCATCCAGCAGCCAGATATGCAAGCGCATGACAGCGTGTCATGGTTGCGGAAGCGTAACATAGCATAACATCAATACATCGAGCAGTCGATGTCATGCTGGCCATTGACTCGTTTAAATGAAAGCTAGGACTGAAGCTACGGAAGGTTCCATTTAACCATCCCCCTCCCCCCCCCCCTATCGCTAAACAATATATGCGTACCAGAATGATACAAATGAGGTTGCGAAGAATCCCCACCCACCACGTAGTCTTCAGCGTGTGTCACAGTTGGACTAACTGTTGGCCTTGTTGGTTCTCTACCGATTACCGGCTATGTTCCACAATTAGGTGGGACAGCGTCGTGACGTTACGGCCTTATTCGTAGCGATGTATGCAAGCACTTCTCTGAATGCGGGTCAAGGCACTGAGGTGGTCGCAGAGTTTGCGGCTGGTAGTGGAACAGACCAAGGCTGTACAGCGGAGACAGTTTTTTCAACGTCGCTCCTTGACCTCCTGCAAAGGTAATAAGAAGATTGGTTAAAAAAGAACGATGTCTGAGGGTAGTACGCCATGTTGGGATGTTCTTGCGCTGCTGCTGCTGTTTAGCTCAGCAGTTGGCATGAACCCACTACGTGCTTACAGGAAAGAAGTGCCTGATTTGAGGATAACGATACTTAATATTAATATTTACAATAATGGGAATGACTCTTAGACCTAATACAAAATAAGTGAAAGTGGTGGGACAAGTGAATTTATGTATACGTATTATTAAAAGGAATAATGTTAATTCAAGGACGCAAGAAAAAAAATGAAGTTTACACTAGCTGTGTAAAGTTCAAGAAACCTGAATTAAGCTAAGGAGTTATTTCAAAAACAATCTATTACTAAACATTTTAAGAATATAAACTCATTTAATTATATAACATGGCACCGCCCGTTTCATGGCCGATCCTTCCATGGTGGGTTGCGCCAGATTAACAAGGATCAACCAACCAACCAACAGCGAAGCTAGTCCGTCTTAGGGGCTTGACGTGGCCTTCTAGGCTTATGCTAGGTCTTTCCTTGGCGTAGACAGAATAGAGCCGAACCGCAGCCTGTCACACACCTTGCAACAATGCTCAAATTCCTAGCGCCAGAAGCTAATGTCCAAACCTGGAGGCGACACCACCAGTAGAAGCACGGGCCTTTCGTCACTCGTCCTCAGCTCGCGCCATGCCGGGCAAACTCGGCGCGGCGGCTACGCAGGCTGTCTCCGTCATTAGGCGTGACTTGGCGGCGGCTGTTCCTCGGCGCATGCGCGGCTAGGCGAATGGCGGGAAGGTTTTTTTCGCGGACGGCGGAATTTTATCTCGAACTTTAAGAGCTTCGCTCTTAAAAACCGAAACAAACCAAGCTTACGGTGACGCGTTCAATAGTCACTCGAGAACAGCAACCTGGCAGTTTTTTCGCGTACAGGATTCCAAATACAAAAAAAAAGCACTTACACTATCCCTATGTGGGCGAGGGCCATCCATACAAGGTCATTATCATTATCATCATCATCATTCGACTAAGATGGCTCGAAGGTGATAGTCATCTTTTTCTTCCCACTCGATGCGTTGATCTTCAACTCCCACCCCTCCAAAAGATTTCTGCACGGAAGGTCATTTGGTACTGGCTCCGTCATCGGCCCTCGTTTGACCAGGCAACGATGTCATGTGATGAAGTCATCATGTGACGTCACAAATTTTGGAATATGGGACGTCATGATGACGTCGTCACGTAGTTTTGATTCTTTGCATCCCTCGTGTTGACGGCGATGGCCAATCCAATGGGAAACTGAAAAATACTTGGTGAAAGAACTTTTTAACGCGATGGCGATTAAGAGCTCGTTTCGCAGAAATTCCGGCGTCGGCGGCGGTGTCGGCGTCGTTGGTTGTGAGTGAAAAATCATCATCTTGTCCGTGGCCGAAAAATTGAGAAAGATGCAAATAAAATAAGTAATAAAAATTTCGGCGTCCGAGTGAGGATCGAACGCATGCCGTCTGCGTGGCAAGCAGTTGTCCTACCACACAGCCACGCCTCTGCTTGGAAATGCAGTGAAAACAACTTTCATGCTTCGCAAACGCAAGCGTCTTTTATATAGGCGTCGTAATATAACATGTAATATCCCAGTAATATTGCGTGGTACAAGCGTACATTGCCATCGGGCGTCAGAACATCAGACTATCATAATGACTTCGTAGTTTAAAGTCGGCCACCCATTACAAAAGGCAGACACCTTACTGCGCGTATTCCCTTAACACCACGTAGTGGGTGCATAGCAAGTATGGACTAAGTGGTTGAAGTACGCACTCGGGACAGTATATCGCTATCGCGTTCAACTCTTAAAGGCGAAGCTTAAGGGTCCCCCAGTTTTAACGCGAAAGCGTTAAAGAGCTCGTTTCGGAGAAATTCCGGCGACGGTGTCGGCGTCGGCGTCGTTGGTTGTGAGCGAAAAATTATCATGTTGTCCGTGACCGAAAAATCGAGAGAGATGCAAACAAATTAAATGTAGTGAAGAGGAATACCCAGCACCTCCACCGAAAATATTATGCGAACACTGGGCTAAAAGCGGCAGTGGCGTGGGAACGGTAGCTGCAAGAACTGGACGAGTGCGGGCAGCGTTGCTTGCTTGCTTGAAAAACCTTTATTGCTGGTGCAAAAGGAGGAAGTTTGAGGAGGCCCAGAAAGGGCCACCCCTCACAATCACTAGGTGGGCTCCTCATTACAGGAGCCCATTGGCGACCGCCGCAACTCGAACTCTGTCGACCATGGCCTTCTGGCTCTCCAGGTCGGAGCAGCCGAAGCAGGGCTGCCTCCCAGTCCTCCCGGGTGGGGTTTGGTTTTGGGGCGAGGTTCGGGGCTTGATTGGCATGCCCACACCATGTGGAAAATATCCGAAGACGTCTCCGCACAGTGCGGGCACTTTCCTGTACAGGCAGGATCAAAGTGTTTCAAAACTGCCGGGCACAGCAGTGTTTTGGTGTAAAGGCGGAGGAGTGTGCGCTCCTCTGCTCTTTGTAAGGCCCTTACAGGGCTTAGGATAAATTGCGTGGCCGAATTGGTATAATTGAGTAATCTCTCGAAAAGTGAAGGCCGGATTGGGTTCGGGATCCATTTCACAAGAGTCGAAAGGCGTTGCCCGGAGAGTCAGCGCGCGGGCGAGGCGTCAGCCGTTTCGTTGCCTTCGAGGCCCGTAGAGCGGGAGCCCATATTATGTGCGGGACGAGGGGGCCCCGACGTAATTACTATTTTGGAGGATCGATACGCAAGGTGAGGAATCCACCCCTGTTCAATGTTTCTGCAGGCCCCTCTCGAAGTCGGTGATGATGACGCGCGAGTCCATGTCTGCGGCGGCTAGTGCGATGGCGACTTCTTCAGCGTGTGTTATGTTTGGAGCTCTGAATGTTAGGCCATTCACCGCGACGTTTTGGTGGATGACTGCGGCCGTGTACCACCCCCCATGGTGAGGGCCGGAGGCGTCCACGTAAAAAAACAAGCATTTCCCCGAGGGTGAACATGGTTAAGTGCCGAATGCACGGGGTGATGTGACGTCACGCCGCGGAGAGCGGTGCGGGGAGCGGCGCGCCCGCGCAAACCGCGGTGAGGAGGCGGAGCGCGCGCAGTCACGTGGGGTGTGACGTCGCTGCGCCGTTGCTACAGACTCCTCTCCGCTCCTCGCGCCGTTGCTAGGGGAGAGGAGGAGGAGCGCGGTGACGGCGGATTCTGGGTCGCTTATAAAGTGCATTCGCACTTAAAATATGCCGTGTTTGTTCCCATAGTGGCGGGCCAGTGCCTCCGCCCGCGCAAGGCGCCTGCCACTGTGGTCGTCACGTGTCATGTTGGCTGGAAGAGGGCGCACGTGCAGGGCGTATCTCCAGACTTCGGGGATGCGTACGCGCTCTTCCGTCAATGTTGGGTGGTGGATGTGTAGCCGGGCTAATAGGCGGCGTCCCGACGTCGTCTGTGAAAGTCTTGTGTATTGATTAGTCAAGTGTGCCTCCCGAAGCTCTGCGAAAGTATTTACCATCCCCAGGCCCATGAGGCGCTGGTTGGAAGTGGTTATCGGGAGATCGAGGGCACGCTTGTATATTTTCCTGAGAATCACCTCGGCAGCGTTGCAGCAGCAACAAAAAACAGGCCAGGCAGCTCCAGCTCGTGCCTCGCGCCAAGCTGTCGATGCGGCTGCAGCGCTGGGCATTCCTCTTCACTACAATTCGTCCCCCCGTCAGGAAAAGGAGCCATCCTGGCGACTCACAGAGAACATAGTACGAGCGGATCGTAATAGGGCTTCAGGCGCGGTACGTGAACGGTTTCACGACCACGAAAGCGTTGGTCCGTTGATGGCGTAACTGGATTCGACGATGTAGTTGACAGGTGAAGTCTGTGCAACAATGCGATAGGGCCCCCCGATATTAAATGCGAAGCATTTCTTTGCGTACTGTAAGCACTTTCGCGTTTCTATCTATCTATCTATCTATCTATCTATCTATCTATCTATCTATCTATCTATCTATCTATCTATCTATCTATCTATCTATCTATCTATCTATCTATCTATCTATCTATCTATCTATCTATCTATCTATCTATCTATCTATCTATCTATCTATCTATCTATCTATCTATCTATCTAGCCGCCAACGTATGGGTGCTCTCGTGATCGCATCCTTTACTTGTGGGGCACACCAAAGTTTGTATGGGAGGATAAGAGGTACTGACAAATATGTCTGTCTGGTCATAACATGAATAGCGCAATAATCCTGTCGCATACGTCGTCAAACCTTTCCTGCAGACACGTGTGTCATATAGCCCGTATACCACGGGCCGCGGTATGCGGGTATGCGTCACAGGTGTTTGACAATTTTTGTCTACCCAGGAACGGCGAGGACCAGACATTAGTCATTTAATTCCTAGAGAGTTAAGAAAAATTGACATCCGCAGCGTTCACCCGACGAATGCAAATATAAGGGTCCCAGCAGGAATCGAACCCAAGCAATCTGCGTGGCAATCAAGTATTCTACCACAGAGCCACGCCAGGTCTCGGAACTGCTTTGGAAAAAGACCCCATGCAGGCGTAATGTTGGTGAAACGTTAATTGCGGTTCCAGTGCTGGCTATCTAAATTTATAAACATTACATATGTACTCCTATGAGGCCGGCGACTTGTAGGGTTAACGTTAATTGTATACTTAAGCGCCATCCACTGCAGTTGGTCCACGAAGCACTATCCAGGGCTACCATCCTAGCATGCACAAGTGCTACATATCAGCTTACCGCTTCTGGTGTTAGTAATACCCATGTTTCTGTTGGCATCGTTACATAACTGTAAACAACTGGTTATATGAAATATATGCGACTGTTCAACATACGTCTGTGCGTACATTTGCACATATCTTTAACTTCCATTTCGTAACATTTCGCTCAATAAAAAATTACAACCGAGACACCTTGCCTCCGCATGCTTCGCATAACATCGATTCCCATGGTACTTCGGATCTGCCAATTTTTTTTTTGAAGCAAGCTTGGAGGAGAGGCCAGTAGGGACAGCTGGAACCCAGAGCCACACAAGGGAGTCCGGAAGATAGTGAGGATACGGGTGGTCATCGTCACGTTGAGATTTCTGTCGCCATTGGTCGACGGTTGTAAACGTGCGGGCGAGCTGACGGCATTCCTCGGCGCGGCGAGCAGCTTCAGAGATGGGCGTAGACTCGGATGAATCGGGTCGGTACGGCAAAATGGTATCGAGTGTGGTCGAAGGTTCTCGGCCATATAAGAGGAAAATTGGCGAAAAGCCAGTAGTCGCTTGTGGAGCCGTGTTGTAGGCGTACGTCACAAAGGGCAAAATTAGGTCCCAATCAGAGTGATCTGAGGCAACATACTTGGAGATCATGTCGCCAAGGGTGGGGGCGGTTGAATCTTTCCGTCAACCCATTAGTTTGGCATGGTAGGCGGTAGTAGCACGATGAACCGCACGGCATTCGGAAAAGAGTGCGTTTACGCCTTCGGAAAGGAAGACGCGTCCCCTATCGCTCAGAAGTTCACGTGGTGCGCCGTGACGGAGATTGAAATTCCGCAGGAGGAAAGATGATACGCCGTGGGCTGTGGCAGGAGGATGAGCGGCTGTTTCCGCGTATCACGTCAGGTGGTCGATCGCGACGACTACCCAGCGGTTTCCGGAAGCCGTGTATGGAAGGGGTCCATACAGGTCAATGCCAAAGCGGTCGAAGGGTCTGGCCGGGCACGGGATTGGCTGGAGCGGAGCAGAGGCGTGCTGAGAAGGAGCTTTGCGTCGTTGGCACTGGGGGGCATGACCGAATGTACTTACGCACAAAGGTGTACATGCCTCGCCAATAAAACCTGGAGGAAAGTCGGCGTATGTTTTGAAGACTCTCGCGTGCGCGCACTGCGGGTCAGCATGAAAGGCTGAGCATATTTGAGCACGAAGATGGCGGGGTAGGACCAGTAACCACTTGCGGCCGCCAGACATGTAGTTCCGGCGATAGAGGAGGCCATCGCGGATCTCAAAGTGACAAGCTTGACGGCGCGATGCGCGCGCAGCTGAAGGTAAAGTTGACGGGTCGGAAAGTAATCGCAGAAGGGCGCTGATCCAGGCATCCTTGCGTTGCTCAGACGCCATGTCACAGCCTGCTGGGAATGAAAGTATTTCGTCCACGGCAGATAGACAGGCAGCGCCTTCGGTTGACACAGGTGAGCGTGATAGGGCGTCGGCATCACTGTGGCGGCGGCCAGACCTGTAGACCATAGAGTTTCCTAAAATTAACTAGAGGGGACTCTGGCGCTGCGATCGTTCAGCCACCATGGGAATGATGGGTAGTACACAAATTTGCCTAGTCTTCGTGCTTCCGGCTTCGAACACACTTGTGGCTTTGTTTATTGTTGCGTTTTCGTTCTGTTTCGGATAAAAGAATGGACCGTTGTGAACTTCGTGAGCGTATTTGAATTCGTGAGCCTGAAAAAGGCCAAGGTGGTGAAGCGCAACTACTAAACCTTTGATGAACTTCGTATTGCGGCAAAGCGAATTCAGGCCACACGCAGCCAAAAGAACGAAGACTAGGCAAGACTAGGCAAATTTGTGTACTACCCATGATTCCCATACTGGCTGAAGCGCCGTGTGTTGCAGCTCCCATAGACACTAGCGCCAGAGTTCCCTCTAGTGTGTTTATAGGAAACTCTATGCTGTAGACAACACGCAAGTCGAAATCTTGCAGCCGCAAAGCCTAGCGAGCTAATCGGCCGGAGGGGAGTCCTTCAGCGTGGAGAGCCAACAAAGTGCATGGTGATCTGTAACTACGTCGAAAGGACGGCCATATAGGTAAGGTCTGAATTTACCAAGAGCCCAAATTGTGGCCGGACATTCCTTCTCCGTAACAGAGTAATTTTTCTCGGCCTTAGTTAGTGTACGGCTTGCGTATGCGACGACGTAGTCGTGGAACCCAGATTTGCGCTACGCGCGCACGGTGCCGAGTCCAACACCGCTGTCGTCGGTGTGAACCTCCGTCGGAGCAGTAGGGTCGAAGTGACGCGGTATTGGTGGTGAGGTTAGCAGACGGCGCAGCTCTTTGAAGGCATCATCACAGGCGGGCGACCAAGCATAAGTTTTCGAGTCGCTCCGTAGGAGCTGATTCAAGGGAGCGCTGATGGTTGCGAAATTCCGAATTAAGCGGCGAAAATAGGAACAGAGGCCAAGGAAGATCTAGCTCGTGCCTCGCGCAAAGCTGTCGATGCGGCTGCAGCACTGGGCATTGCTCTTCACTACACAAATGATAAAAATTTCCAGGTCCGACTGATGATCGAACCCAGGCCGTCAGCGTGGCATGCAGGTGTTCTGCCACACAGCCACGCTTCTGCTTGGAATTAGATTGGAAGTAACTACCTCTGCTTGGAAATACAGTGAAAATAACTTTCATGCTTTACAAGCAAACGCGTCCTGTATACAGGCGTCACAATACAACATGTAATGTCGCAGTACCTAATATTGCGTGGTACAAGCGTGCATTGCCATCGGGCCTCCGAACATGTGAGTATCATAATGACATCGTGGTTCAAAGCCGGCTACCCATTACTAAAGGCACACACGTTACTACGCGTATTCCCTTAAGACCCCGTAGTGGGTGCATAGCAAGTTCGAAAACATTTGCCGCTCATAATAGCTCGTGGTTTAAAGCATGCTACCCATTACATATTATGCACTATGTGATGGAAGTACGCACAAGGGACAAGATATGGCCATCGCGTTGAACTCTTAAAGGCGAAGCTTAAGGGTCCCCCAATTTTTTTGGTGAGGTGCGATTCAATCCCGCGTACCCGCGATCCATATAAGAATTATAATTTTTGCGCTTTAACATCCCAAAACCAAACCACGATTTGATTTTGAGAGACGCCGTGTCGGAGGACTCTGGAAATTTGGACCACCTGGGGTTCTCTAACGTGCACCTAAATCTAATTCCATGGGCTTTCAGCATCGCGATTCAAAGGGGAGCATCGCGATCCAAAACGTTACACAATGCGCTGACAGCGCATTGTGTTACGTTTGTTTAGATGGAAGTGTTAACGCAGCCAAAACTAAAGTAACCAGCAAGGTGCGTTTGCTTGCACTTCTTCTGTCGCCATTCCAAGTGCATTATTTGCAGCTCGCCCAAGAGCTCCAACGCAGCGTCCGAATTCTTATCTGCTGAGAAATGCTGCTGATTTGTTGTTTTGCATCTCTAGTAAATTTGGTTTGGCTTGGTTGTGCAACACATTGTCATCACTCTGGGTCGAAATGTGCGAAAACCGATGAAAGTAAGGGGGCTCCCAGTTCGAATGAACCGTTTTGGATACCGACGCCTTTGAATGATCGGGAGTTTTCCCCCATAGAAATACACAGAGCTGTGCGGGACCAGGACGTCAGTTCGTTCGAAATAACCATAAGTTCGAATTAAGCGAGTTCGAATTAACGAGTTTTTCCTGTAGTAGTAGTAGTAAATACGCAGGTCACGTGTCCGGGGAGGAGTGGACGAAGAAAGTAAAAATTCCGAAGATCCCGCGTACATGATACTCAGGGAAATAGCGCAAAAACGGGACGAAGTAAGAATGACCACACAACACCAGCGCTGACGAACAACTTTGTGCAAGTTTATTACACCGGAAATCCCGGTGTAATAAACTTCCAGTGTAATTTTTTGGTGTAATAAACTTACACACAGTTGTTCGTCAGCGCTTGTGTTGTGGGGTCATTCTTACTTCGTCTCGTTTTTGCGCTGTCTCCCTCAGTATCCCACGTACCATCGAAATCAGTGTTATGCGAAGCATGCATAGCGAAGGTGACTGACGTGTAATTTTTTTAGGAGCGAAGCTCCTTAGTCCGGCACCCCGCCGTCGCCGTTGAAGCTCCCTGGAACGGTGCCAGCTGTGGCGTCTCCCCCTCACGCGGGAGGATAAATGAGCTCTATGAGCGCTGGAACGCGGATGGCGTCTGCACGATGCGCAAAGCGCGAGAATACGAACGCATGCGAAACGGAGGCAGATTAGTCTCCCTCTCCCTCTTTCTTCGACTTTGCCCTCTCCCCTCAGACCGGCGAACGCGCGAAACCATCGCTTCACCCTGTCGACCCTGTCGTCCGCCCAGTGGTTGGTCCGTTGCCTGGACAATGAAACGCCGCGCTCGCCGAACGCCGCGTGCGTCCCATTTCTAAGGAGCTTCGCTCATCGGTTGTATTCGTACACGGAACAACTGCTAGTTTTTATGGAATGGCGCTAAAGACATGTGCTGATGTTTTACGCACAGACATGTTGAACAGTAGCATATGTATTATATAACTAGTTGTTTACTCTTGCGTAAGGCTGCCAACAGAAACATGGATATTACCAACACCATAAGCGCTAAGCTGATACGTAGTGCATGTGCTTGTGAGGTACGTAGCCCTGCATAGAGCTACGTAGACAAACTTCATTGGATGACGCTTAACTACAACTGACGTTAACCCGACGTGACATCTGCATCGTAGGAGTACATATATCATGTTTATAAAAATCAAGTGCATAATATCAAGTTTATAAATTCAGGTGTCCCTGTCGGCGTAGTGGGTGGTGAACGAAGAATGTTGCTGACCGCGAGCCAGAAATGACGATGGAGGCAAATATTACATATCATGGTCTTGAGCCGGAACAGAACCCAGGCTATCTGCGTAGCAGTCAGATGTTCTAACACAGAGCCGCGCCAGTGCTTCAAGCGACGTCGAAAAAAGAAAAACACTAAACAGGCGTTACATAGCGCGAGGAGTTGCATTGACGATAACACATGAAATGTCGCGTGGCAGATACTGTGTGACGAATTGCACCAGGTGTCATACCATGTGAATTACTCAACGAGTGGGCGCTTGCACCCATTGCAAAGCGCTCAGGCATAATTAGTCATCATAATTAGCAACAGCATCAACAAAGTGTGCAGCTGCGTAGATGTGCCTATTGTCCAACGGACGCGTAGTGCGAGTACTTCAGCAGTTCGCAATATGATGAATTATGACGTAATGCGTGCTATTGCAACTGTACTTGCAATAATATAATATTCTCTCTCCTTGTCAGTTTGGTTTTTTTCAATGGTTTCTCAACTGATCTGGCGCTCATTCATCTAACCGAACTAAAAAAAAATTATTGACGAAGGTTTATTTGCAGCATCAGTATTCATCGATCTAACCAAACTATTCGACTGTTCAAATCATAGTATTCTCTATAGTAAACTTGATGCGATCGGTGTATGTGGTCCTACCCTATCGCTACTAAAAAGTTACCTACATAACCGCGTTCAAGTTGTGTCTGTTTCTAATGTCTATTCTAGAGAACGAACTACTAACATGGGTGTCCCTCAAGGATCCATTTTAGGACCGCTCCTATTTTTGATCTATATTAATGATCTGCCTGTCTGTCCGCCTCAAATTCTATTGCGTACGCTGATGACACAACCATATATTCATCTGACAAAAACATTTCGCTTCTTGTTAACAGGCTAAGCGCTGACCTCGAAAATGTTTCAAGTTGGTGCCGTGCTAACTTGTTAACTATTAACACAACAAATACTAAATTTGTTATATTCTCGTCACATCAAAAATACTCAGCATCCTTTCCTTTAACTTTTGGCTCGCATTCCATTTCTCCCAGTCCTTGCTCATCTTTTCTTGGAATTTCGCTCGATTCAAACTTAAAGTACATAGATCATATTTCCGACATCAAAAAGAATATAGCATATGGCATTAGCGCTCTAATTAAAACTCGTCCCTACTTTACACGTGCCACATTACTTTCACTGTATTACTCATTCGTTCACTCTCATATTAATTACGGGATAATGTGCTGGGGTAACAACCATAACACTCATTTGGCATTCCTTCAAGTATTACAAAACCAATCCATAAGAATCATTACAAATAGTTCACGATTTTCCAACGGTAAATGCATACTCCATGAAAACAACATCCTAACCATTTCAGAGCTCCTCAAATATAACTTAGGAATCATAGTCTATAAATACATAACCAAGCCATTACCTCCAATCTGCTTCTCATCTTCTGATCTCATTGCTCATAGTAATACTAGATTCGCCCATAACAACAACGTTCTTTTGCCCAAAGTACGCACTAACTATGGTAAACAAACTGCTGAATTTTCATCGATATCACTATGGAATTCATTACCCGCTTCTATAAAAAATTTAAGACACTTACACCAATTTAAGTCAGAGCTAAAATCACACATTATACAGACTTACTAATACTGTTTTTTTTATAGCTGCATTTTGTTTCAATTCGCATATCATGTGTATTATAGTTTTATTTTGTATTTTTTGTTCAGTTCTACAGCAAACGTGCTTACAACTATTCATACCTACACCTTGTTTCATTATGTATATTTTGTTTTCATTCTGTTTATTTCTTTACTGTTTTACTGCAATAGTGTTTAGTCCATTTCATACTTGCGAACAGTGCTACTGTTGCTACAAACACCATGTATAACCATAATCTGCCCTTAACAGGAGGTCGCGATACAGTCTGACTTTGGGACCTCCTTATGTATACTAAACACATGTAATATTCCTGTATTTGTATGAATAAAATTCTGATTCTGATTCTGAAAAGGCGCGCACTCTGGGAGAGTAAAACGCGCGCACACGCTCGTTCTATCGCTATGTTGTTGAAGTGCTCACAGAGAAGTGAAGCCCGGCAGGCGAATGAGAACGCCCGATTACGGTATCGTGTTCCAATCCGGAAGGCGAAGCTCAAGCGTCCTTCAGAGCAATAGCGCTGGAGGACGCTTGAGTGTTCAAGAGCTCGATGCCGGTGTAGGCACAAGTCTCGGTGACGGTGTGGGCACAGATGTCGGCGTATAGTTTACTCTGAGACATTGCCAAAAGCTGTGGTCTAACCATTCTTCACCGAGGCGGTCGCAGTGCGGCTGTTCGCACAAATAAGAGAGGGTTGGTATTTCCCAAGCATTTTGCTTGCACTCTATAGTACTCTATATATTATATGCACTCTATAGGCACTCTACAGGTAACAAAACCCGGGATTAGCGGTAAGTATTAAAATACAACGAAATTGCGCGATGAGATTGTTTCGGGCCTTTATTCCGCGATTTCATTTTGTCGCGCAGCCCGAGTTTTCACAAGTGGCAACAAAAAACCCACGTCATTTTTTGTGCTCATGATTTCTTAAATATATTTCTAAGGTTCCTCATACGAAATAAAAAAAAGGGATGTACAATAAAAATACAGTAAATGATCAGAATATCCGCGCTGGCGTCGCCGTTGCCGGAGCGACAATGCCTTGCATTTCAGCTCTGTTGTAGCTGCGCTTCAAACTAGGTCGATAACTTCGCGTATTTTCTTCAAGCGGTGCTGCATTCCGTCGCAGGATCTCGGTGAAAGACCGCCGGTGACGTTGTACACCAGCCAGCCGACGCTCTTTTCAGCGCCCGGCCTTAATTGTTTCAGCCTGAGGTAGGCCATCGTTATCTGCGTATTAAACAACCATACGTCGTGTTTTTATAAGACAGATCAGAGATAACTACGCTTCTACTGCCACTTACTATTGCTATGTTCTTTGTTAAGAAACATCAAGTTCGCGTTATTTATTTTTCAAAAGCCATTGTTTTGTGACATCAACACTCTCCGCGTGTACTCAAGCTGATCAAAGAGCACGAGTTAGTCGTAGTGATACAGGAAAATTCATCGAACACCACGTCGGAACGTGCAGTGAAGCTTTTAATTAGCGTTCCCGCAGAATGTAACCACCTTAGTCACTCCTAGAGAGCAACTGTTCATTTCTCTTTCTTTTCTTGTTTCTCTGTCTTATCTATTATTCCTCCTTTCCCTCACCCCACGTTTAGGGTAGCCAACCCAGCCTAGCTTCGCTACCTCACTGCCTTTCGCCTTCGCTTCTCTCTCTAGCTAGCTGGAGAGACCACTCCGCGCTCAACGGGTCAACACATTAATGCATTTAGCTGGGCTAGTTGTTACCGACAGAATGCTTCCATATTACTAGTCAACACGCAGAAGGACTGCAGAAAAAAGACACTCGGCAATCAGTAGCAAGTGTCCTGCGTCTCTTCTCTGAAGTCCACACCCAAGAAGAAATCACCTCATTGCCCCTGCACAATTTTTGTGTTGGAAATAAAGTTCAAAGTGCAAAGTAGACCGTGATTCACAAATCAGTTTTGTAGTTGTTTTTTGCCCTGTAACCATTTTTGTGCAATAATAACACACGTAATGTGTACAGAAACTTAATGAAAACACAAGGTAAGGATGAGGCTCGCTTGTGAAATGAAACTTATCTTTTGCTCACGTTTGCCTCATTCGCTTTGCGCCTTTTGCGCGTTTAATGAACAAAGTACACCGGTATTTGCCAACCCAGCTTGTAGTCATCGTTTACCCTGTTACCGTTTTTTGCGCCGTTGTAACAAGTGTAGATTGTACAGACACTTAAGGAAAAGATGAGATAAGGATAAAGGCTGGTTTGTGAATACGGGCCTTAGGACGCCTGTTCTGAGCTCTCCTAAATAAGGACTTTTATTGCCTCTCTGTCTCTGGCGTTACTTGCAGTCCCTCCGCGACCTATGGGAACGTTTGTTTTTCGTTTCCTTTTAACAGAGGGTTTCGCTTACGTTCAGCGCTAGGTTTCATATATCTTATACAACTTTAAACGTATACTTTGCCTCTTCATGATGTTGCGGTAAAGACAAAGAGGAAGCTCACTCAGAATCGAGGACCTTTTGTATGGCCGCGACCCTGTCTTGCCCTTCGACACGTTGCTACCCTCTGGCGTACAATTCTCAACGACTGATTACGCCCGGCGATGCAATCACCTTGGCCGCCCATGCCCGAGAGGTCGCTCGTCATCGCCTCGCAGCGTCGCAAGCTTCTCAAAAACGACGCTACGATCATCAACACCGAGAAACACAATTTTCTCCTGGTTCTCTTGTTCTCCTCTGGACGCCCTCGCGTCGTGTCGGATTGGCGGAAAAACTCTTTTCTCGTTACTCTGGTCCGTACAAGATATTGCGCCAACTTTCTGACGTGACGTACGAGATCGCACCAGCCGACGTGTCTTTGCTACCTCACATCAGCAGCGACGTTGTTCACGTCGCCCGACTCAAGCCCTATGCGCCCAGATTAACTGATGCGCCGTGACTTGCACCGGGACGGACTTAAACCCGCCGGGAGGGTAATGTTGCGGTAAAGACAAAGAGGAAGCTCACTCAGACTCGAGGAAGACGACGTCTGTTATCGCCGCTGGGGCAAGAGATCTATTAACTCTAAATACAGCCAGTCTGCACTCGTGTGCCTGTTTTCTTCGTGCAACAATATGAACACACCCCGAGTCAAACGCACAAAGACAGGACAAAACTACGCACTACTTTCGAAGCTATTTGATACGGTAAGATAAGTCTTTGCGGTGAATGCATCGGCCTCTTTCTTTCTACGCGCAAGGCTATCTACGGTTCTTTCAGAGGTAGAGTCTCTTCACCTTGTATTCGATCGTGCTTTGCGTCTCGAAGCTGGCGACGTCCGTGGTACCGACCTGGCCGAATTCACATCCTCCGTCGGGCGGTATCGTGATTCGAGAGCCGATATACTGGCCTCCCACGAACTGATTCAGACACTCCTGCGTGCGGAATAGCGCCAACAGGCACGACGTTCAGATAGGCTCCTCCATTTAGTTGTGAACACAACGTAAATATATCGTTTCATGCTGTATTCGGAAGCTATTATTATTATTATTATTATTATTATTATTATTATTATTATTATTATTATTATTACCCAAAATACCACCAAAGACCCTCATTACGAGGTAATTACGTGGGGTAGGGCCTCAACAACATTGGTCACTGATTGCACATCATAACTACAGTGTTCTAGAGCTCAGAAGGGGATAGTGGGTTCAGGTAGAGTTACTGTATATGCTCCCTACGGGATCAGAGTTGCGCATTGGTCCGCCATCTTGCCTCGCTAGCAACCATAGCTATGCGGCGAAGCCGCACTCTGTTTTTGCAGGCGACTTGCTTAAGCCTGTCGCCGATAGGCAGTTGACGTGCCTGGCGTGTCAACGACCGGTGATGAAAGAAAAAACACCTGCTCTCGGGACTGTGCCATGGGAGTACAAAAGCGTTTTTTAGTCTATCCGGTAACGAAAAGGCGTATCGTAGAGCCGAAAATGCCGAAAACTTGCGCCACTGCTGCCGCCACGTCAAGTGGCGCCAGCTATGGAGGATAAAGAACAACTGACAAACATGTAATATATGTCCTCCGAGCTTCAGGGAGCACCCAACGCCACTCGCTAGGTCTACAGCATCGATTATTTCAGCATGTTTTTCGAAAACGGTGCCGAGTCGACGTAAATACTTTGCTGTCGAAGCTTAAGGACATGAATCTAAAGCAAATAAAAAGCACCAGTTCGTAGCTAACGGGCTATAGCGCACGACGGTGACTTGATAGATTCTAGGTGGACGGCAACCGCTTTCGGCGGCGCAGCCATATTTTCCGGGCGCAGCCTGTGCATCAGCTTCTCCGCAGGGTATGGTTGCTAGCGGCGTTTGGAAAACAGATGCGCAACTCTGCAACCTAAACGTAGCATATAAAGGAACTCTAGGTTCAGGAGACGGAGCGCTCCATCTATTGACGCGTTGACGGCGAGTTCAGCCGGGACCCGGATGTAGGCGGCGGCGCTGTATTCACGTGGGCTGGCTGGGCTGGCTGCCTCCGCTGCTCGCGTATACTGGTACAGTACCGTCCACTGTAAAGGTGAACACGGCTCAGCAGTGCAGCCGGCGCGGCCGCACATCGAAGCGTATCCGCGCATGCGCGCACGGACACACGAGATATGTACAAAAGGCCACTCTAGGAGTATATATGAAGGCTCTGTAAGGGACAGAACAATGCGGTAGAACCAACACGGCCAGACGAATCTGAAGGGTGAATCGTAATTCGAAGGTTGCAGGTTGGGTCCCGGCCGACGGCAAGTTGCCTTTTCGTCCACTTTACTTTCTTCCAATCTGTGTCGCAATTGCTACAATACACTTAAAACAGTACAGTTAACGTTCCCTATACCTTCCCTGGCTTCATTATCTGTAGGTTTTCGCCAAGGTTCTATCAAAGAAAAAGAAAAAAACAAGCCCTAACAATTACCTTCTTTCATTCAGTCAGAATCTAAGCACGACGAAGCTCCTACCAACGCTCAGCGTAGACGAGGGCTCATCAATTTAATTGCCTTATGATAGATATTCTAGCACATACGTGACAAGTGGACGGAGTAGAAACGGACGCCATTGGCCAGATGAGGCGCTGTGTCAAATATTGCTAGCCATAGAGCACCGCGGATATGCAAGTTCACTGGGTAGTGGTGGTCATTTAGCTGACGATATTCGTCATTGCTCGCACAAGCCAGCATACAAGGCGTTCTTTGAACGTATGCTCATATTGCGAACATTCAGTAGGTGGAAAAGCGGCAAAATATTGATGCCCTCTGTATCGCCAATGAAAAAGATTTCTGAGTCAGTGCTCCGTACCTTGCGATCGGGAAAAGTGGCAAGAGGTTATTTTAGGTCGAATGTGTTTGTCGCGTGAGCTAGGCAGGAGATAGGTGCAAGTTTTTACGTGAGCTGAATATGATTGCCTGCGTGCACTTCTGCAACTTTTAATAACTGCGACCTGCTTTATGGTGATTACGCTACTAGTGGCTGTATGCGCAGCTTTAGGTGTTTCTAATTAGCTGAACAGAGCATGAGGGCGCCGAGTTTGAACTGGCATTGCGACCCGCCTTCGTCACTGCATGCGATCACGGGAGTTCAAATAAAAATTTGTGTGATAATTTCAGTGAGCCAGGTACATATTGTTAAACACTAAAAAAAAAAATAAATAATACAAGCAAGGATTGCCTACACTTTTTCGTGAGTGGGCGTGCTCGCTTCGCTGAGCCGTCACCTCCGGCAACGTTCAACGTGAAATCGCTGGGTTAGTAATGATTAGGTACACTAGAAGTTCAATATTCATTCCACATTCTCGTACTTGAAACAAGTTCACTATTCATAGCCTCATCGGTATGACTCTTCCCTATGGAGTACCTTGTTTGTTTACGCAATTTACGCGGGAGAGTACTACGCAGCTGCACACATGACGCGTTATGGTGGTGGCAACACGGTGCCTTCCTGCCGTACTTTAATTAGGATGACTTGTCATCAAATAATCTAAAGTGTGCAAACAATGACACGAGAGAAGAGGACAAAACAACACAAACAGATCTCCTGTGTCAATGTTTGAACCCCATACTTTCTTTTGTAACGAATACCTACAAAGCAACTGAACTTCCTGCCATTAGAAGATCGCATTCACGTCGCCATATATCTTTAGATAAGGGTTCTACCTTATCCTTGTTTTGCTAGTTGGCGTAATGAAAATGCGTCCCCTCTGTAAAGTTAGCATAGCACGAAAGAGGCACTTACCTCTTCGAAGCGGAGTGCTTTGTGCTCGGTGCTGATAAGTTTATTGAGCTTATCTGTGCCCAGATCCCCCAGCGTTGCATCCTTGAAAAGGTCCCATCGCAGGCTGAGTGCCAAAGTGAAGGTGAAGACTGGTGATTTGAGTTTGGCAATGAGATTCACAGCTTCTTCCTGCGGCAGTCGTAAAAAAAATTTGCAGCGTTAGATGGTGATTGTTAAGGAGTGGCAATAGGTTCGCAGTATCACTTTGCAAGGGCGCCCGAGCATGATTTAGTTAGGTGGTCCTCTTCAGGCCAAAAGGAAGTGTTTTGGCGTGCCAAAAGAACTTGGGCTTAAACCTCACATGTGCACGGTATCACAAGGAGTCAGTGGCGAACCAGAGGAGCTTAAAGAAAGCAGCTTATGGGTGGACACACAGGTGTACGCGAGGTTCTCGAGGACGAAGGAGGGCAACTGGGACCACAGCGAACCCCACCCCTCACCCCCCTTTGGCCAAGTCCAAAAAAAAAAAAAAAAAAAAAAAAAAAAAAAAAAAAACAAGCTTCAGTAATGGATGCAAAAATGAAAAAAATTCCCCATCTCCCGCTAAAGGGAACCATGTGTGGATGCGAAGCAGCGGGGAGATAATTAGCTTGAGCGGGAGGAACGTCGCCGCTCTGATTTCACGGCAGCGGTCCGGGCGCTCATCGCGGCGCTGCACGGGAGAGATAATGAGGCGCGCGCGCTCCGTCATTTTCATACCGCGGAACTACCGTGGCGCCCCTAGCGGAGTATGCAGCTGTCACACCACCTGTTTTTTTTTATTAAATGTATATAAGGAGAGGTTGGTGCCAATGCGTGGCGCCGGCTACTCCTCTGCTCTTGCACAACAGTTGTCGTCGCATAGTAGAAAGCAAACACAAACAAGGTTATACAAAGACGCATAGTACAACACTCATGCACTGAGTCCAAGTTCCTCAATACAAAAATGTGTCCACGCTACACAAAAGTTGACAGAACACTAGTAATCATGGAAATGAAATGTCCATAAAAAAGATGAAAGTTCCCTAAAATGTCAAATCCGATCATGATTCTTGGAAGCAGTCTCTTAAATGGTACACTGTAACAGAAACAATTAGGCTTTCACAAAGAATTATTTGCCAAAATAAAACACAAGAATACTGTAGCGAAACATACCGGTGAACAATAACGCGAACGCGTTTTTTTCTGTGTGATTTAGTACTTTTGTGGTATTTCTGATTCCTTCAAAAATTCAACTATTGCACGCGCAGCAATGCATTGTGAGTTTCCTCTTGGCCATGGGCCCAAGATTTTTGCTACTGATGGGGGGCCGCTTATCCAAACAATTTAGTTTTTGTAAAGGTTTCCTTCGAGGGCCATCATATTTCTTACAGTGTAGAAGAAGGTGCTCTACATCTTCTTCAGCTTCTCCACATGAGCAGGTAGGACTGTCAGCTTTTCTTATTCTATGCAGGAATGTCTTCGTGTAAGCCGTGCCAAGCCGAAGTCTGTGAATGACTGTTTCTACAGATCGGCTAACCTTTAACGGAATATTAAACTCTATGCCGGGATCAATGCTACATAACTGAGAGTTCTGTGACCATTTTCGAACCAAGTTTCCTTGGAGAATTGACAGCACAGCTTATTTAGTTGACATCGCGCATCACTCATCGGTAGAGGTAGCAGTGCTATATTATTCTCCTGATGCGCTGCATGTGCCATGCGATCAGCTGAGTCGTTTCCTATGATTTCAAAGTGATTACCCACTGGAACATTATGCTGTGGTTTAAACTTCTCGCTATGGCGTAAGTCTTCTGTATTTCATATGTCAGCACGCTACCTTTGTTACCTAAGCTGATTCCTCTTAAGCAAACTAATGATGATTGTGAGTCACTAAGAACTACCCAGCGAAGCGGACCTGACTGTTGACATATGAAGCATCGTGCGCGCCGCTCCGTACAGTAGAGGATTCCTAGAGGAGAGAGGGGGAGAGGACGCGCATGCGCTGTGGGGATGTGGGACGCCGCTCCGTAGATGATTCCTAGAGTAGAGAAAGGGAGTGAGCATGGAGAGGGATAGGGGGAGTGGACGCGCATGCGCTTTGGGGGGGGTGTGGGCCGCGGGGGCCGCTCCGTAGTAGAGGACTCCTAGAGGAGAGAAAGGGGGTGAGCGTAGGAGAGAGAGGGGGGGAGGGGACGCGCATGCGCTGTGGTGGTGTGGGACGCGGGAAGGAGGGACGGACTAAACCCCTCCAAACACATGCAAGCAAGATCAAGGAATGCGGTCAACCTGGGCGACAGACACCACCTGCCTAGCCATTGCTAAGCAGCCTCTCTGTGCTCTCGGCCATGACTCTGGTGACTGTAGTAGTGGTTGACGGCCTTCATATTACTACAGTGTTCTGGATCGCATAATGGGTGCTTCCCTACTTCGTGAAAGTGGCCGGACGCGGGACCCGGGACGCGGGACGCGGGACGGGGGACGCGGGAGGGACGGACAAAGCCCCGAGCATAAGATGCTTCGCATGTAAAAAAGGGTTTTGGCACAAGGGCCTCACTGTGGTCCCCGGGTTCGCAAGGGTAAAGGTGGATAGTGAACAGTCCTTGAAACCCAAGATCAGGATACCTCGGCCGCCATTGTAACCAAAAACATGCATGGCCATAGCTCTGCACTTTAACAATAAGGGAAAGAACCACCAGTAATGGTCATCATCATCATCCTCAGCCAGACAGCGCCATAGAAGGGAAGCTAGTTGCGATGGGTCCACCTTGTGGACTGTCTACTTACGCCGCCGCTGATTGGCTGAAGCTGTCCGCAAGATGGACATGTCCGCAAGATGGGCACATCGAGAATAGCGCCCCCGGGCAAAACCTCTCCCGCATTTCGCAAATCAACCCAGTCCTGTGCTTCTGCGGCCAATTTATACCCGCGAACTTTTCAGCCTCATCTGTCCACCTAAGTTTGTCTCCCCCTCGCGCGTTTGCCTACTCTTGGAATTCAGTCAGTTACTCTTAATGACCAGCGGTTATCTAGCCTACGCGCTGCATACCCTTCCCATTCCCATTCCTTCTTCGTGATTTCGACTAAGACGTCCTTAACACCTATTTGTTCCCTGACCCAGTCTGCTCTCTTGTTGTCCCTTAAGGTAACACTAATAATTTTTCTATCCATTTGTCGGTGCTTCGTCTTGAATCCAAGTTATGAGTTATTCTATACGGCTTAAACTCCGAACCACCTCTGATGATTAGGGTGCGTTTGCAGAAACGTCGTGACATTTGCGCGAGCGTCGACCAATCACACGTGGAATAAATGTTCGTCCGTTTACTGAGCGCATAGAGGACCGCACCCAATAATGTTGCGCACGCTAAACCACCCACCAAATTAATTCCACGGTATCACTTGTACAGCCGCCCAAATCTTGAACTATCGCTCGCTGCGGCAACTTGTCTTTGCGTTCGAGGAGTACCAAAGATTGTTCCTGTGGGCAGGCCCTTAGTAGGCATACACCTGCTCTCACCCTTTTTGGGACCTAATTCTGTCATAAGGCGGAGATTCAAAGAAGAAAGTGCTGCACTCACTCCAAAGTGAAGGACTTGGGCAACGAGATCACTTCTACGATACAATAATTGGACATTTATTGGACATTGCATGCAGTCTGTTCAAAGAATGGATCATAAGTGACCCACTATTGTCGTGTCGTTGCTAGGAGGGAGGCAGCGTCTGTCCCAGGCTGATGACGGTTGGACCGAAAGGTCGGTTTCGCTCGTGATGGACAGGAGAAAGACGAACCGCAGCTGTTCACTGCAAAACGACGCCATTGTGCTTATTTGGGATAACGCTATACAATGTGAC